>BQNB010000836.1:0-155011 GCA_026074375.1 Tanacetum coccineum
TTATCTTAAACCTACATACTAAATCACACTCGATTGATATGAAAATAACGACATCATTTTTTAAGAATATGCATCGGATCATAAGTCACACTTATGTAAATGATGTCATATTGAATCTACTTGTCCAATAGTTGTGTTCCAAATATTTGTCAAATATATGCATAAAATACACAATGAAGTAGGATTGGCAACTTGAATGTTTGATCCAAAATACTCAAGTAATTTACCTTTCAATGCACCTGGTAAAGTCGTCATCACCGAAAAGCCAAACATGAGCTAATGCACAACATATGTAACTTTGCTCAAAAAATTCAAAAGCACAACTCCAAACTCAAACTCTCTTCTCATTAAAACTTTCTCTTACTTTATCAACTAAGCATAATATTTCTTCTTCACCAAATGAGAACCTTTTAACTATCTAAGGTTAGGACTAGGAGTAATTGAACATATTCCACAAACCATTATTGTACTTTCTTTCAATAAGTGATAGTAAGAGCATTTCAAATATAAAGATGATTATTATTAAAAGTATAATCGTTCTCACTATTCAATCTAATTACAAAATTAGAATATGAACATGAAATCAAGATTAGGATTTATCTAGATTACAGAAATATCAATCAAATGACCATAGATATTTTTCCGAGTCTACATGTTTAACCATCCTCGATTAATACATGAAATCACGAAGTCGATTGCAAGACAACAAGATTAGTCATCAAATTGCAACTAACACTTGCAATGAAGATGTTTCATTGAGTCTAAAGTGTTCAAATATTTATGTTATTAGCTATGTTCAAATTATAGATGCTAAACTTAACACACTCTAAGTAGGATTGACAACTTATAAATTTTCATCGAGAAACTCATAAGTACTCCAACTTGATGAGCAAGAGATGTCAATTCCGAAAACTCAAACCGAGAACCCTTATAACTTATATAACCTTCTCCTAAGAACCTTATGTCAACACTATCTCCTAAATAGTGTAAAAATGATCCTTGGCTAAATTTGGCACCTCCATAGACTGATGGATCCTTCATCCTAGATTCATCTTTGGTTTAGGTAGATCCACCCTATGGCATTAGATTTAAACATCTTTCTCTTGTCGATCTCTTGTTTAAAAGTCCAACATACATGTAACTAAACTTAAGTAAATCATCATTATTTCTATAAAGAACATTCACAAGATCTATTGAGGTAAGTAATCTTAATTGGATTTCCTTCTTAAAAGACATGCAAATTTGCATTCTTTGAACACTTTCAATATAGTACATTACACATTGTCACTCTTAATCATACTCCTAGGTCCCAAATGACTTACTCCTTCTCAAACATACAACAACAGGCTGCCTCTCTCATTTAACCCTAGAATTTCATACATCTTGATTAGAATTATGCAAACCAGAATTAAAGCATGTTAGTTGACTCATGATAGGCCTTGTATGAAAAGATAATACAAAAATTGTATATTTGCTACACTTCATTAGAAAAATATAGGAATTCTATTTTGTCTAACATAAGGATGACTACTAGAGAATCTATTGCACTAGAAATTCAATTTGACCTAACGGTTGAATTACTTCCAAGAGTGAAGTTGAGTTCGTGGTATAACCCGTAAAAATGATCGTGTTTAGCCTGAATTGAGCACCACTAGTGATAGTCTTATATCCATTCTCTAATTTGATTAAATGGCTCTTCCTAAATATGCCTAATGATAGTCTACATTGATAGACCTTGTATCTGATTAGGAGTGCACACTACGCAAGTAGAAATTAAAATTTTACTTAATCAATCTAGATAACATGCACCTCACATATGTGATTTGAAGTTTCAAGATGATAACTTGCTCCCATGTAATGCAATTATATGCCTTCATGATCATCTTGATGGTCAACGTTTATTTTTTTAGCTATTAAATGCAAGTCTATTATAAAGGCGTTTGTCTTTTTCTAGCAATTTAGAAAAAAAAAAATCCTCTTGTTTTATCGTAAAAACACATGCTCCTAAATGCTAAATGCTAACATGTTTACATGACGATTGCATTTAAAATTATCATGTTTTGTATGCGTCATCTTACATGACTTACGTGTTAATTATGCATCTACACTATGTCATTTTGATGTATAACAATTAACTTTTAGATGTTATATAGTCTTACACATTAATCTCGTTGATTATTGTTTTAATGCATGCTTAGATAAACTTGCATGTTTACATCTATATGTGTTAGCCTCTAGTATATATTTTCCACACACTTAGTATAACATTTCTTTGTCGTCGTGTCACAGTTCTAAAAGACAAAAGAGTCGTAAAATAAGCTATTAAAATCTCTAAGAGTCTTTCATTTTACACATTCCCTTAATAATCATCTCGCTTTCTTCTAAATAATCCACTCTTTTGTCAAGGAAGGTTAGATACAAATTTAACACTCCTCCAAGTAGGTTTGACAACTTAAATATTTCATCCAAAATATTCAAGTATCTTTAACTTTTCGATCACAAACGTTAAAGGTCATATCCGAAAATCCATATTCAAGCCTTTTAACAACATAAGTTAAAACGCTCTCCTTTTCTCTTAGAC
Source organism: Tanacetum coccineum (assembly GCA_026074375.1). Classification (NCBI taxonomy): domain Eukaryota; kingdom Viridiplantae; phylum Streptophyta; class Magnoliopsida; order Asterales; family Asteraceae; genus Tanacetum; species Tanacetum coccineum. The sequence continues at coordinate 2,582 of BQNB010000836.1, forward strand.
GTAAACATTCTTTCTCTTCGACGAAAACATTCTTTCTCTTCGGCGAAAACATTCTTTCTCTTTGATGAAAACACTCTTTCTCTTCAACGAAAACATTCTTTGTCTTTCGGGAAATTGCGATCATACCTCTTTCTTCTCACTAAATCACGCCTCTACAACCATATAGATGGATAATTCCTTTCATCTACCTTTTCTGCTACCACCTTTAAGACAACCTCATACCTCGCCGTGTGATTATTTTATGAACATTTGCAATGCTCGAGAAGAGCTACATAACTTTGTGGATGTAGTTCTTCGTACGCTAACCACCATCCGTCTTGACATCATCAAGCTCGTCGCTTCCATCTTTGTTTGTTTTCTTCTTTATTTATTTTTTCACTCGCGGACGAAACACATCAAGATACGTCATCATTTCCTTCATAACAATGTCCAAAGAGGAAACATCTCCATCGAAAAAGTTCCGTCTGAAGATAACATCGCTGACATTCTTTCTTTACTACTCAAGTGTGAATCGTTCAATTATCTTCGTCTAAGTCTAGGAATGATGGAACAAATTCCTTAAAATTTTCCCTTTTTTTCTACTAGTCTCGATTCTAGTCTATTTTCTATTCCATGCGTCGTGACAACTTAACTACTTCATCCGAAGTACTTTAAGTATTTTTTAATTAGAAAAATTCAAATTATAATGTCACTCCTTTCGTAAAAAATTTGTCAAAAATCAAGCCCTAAACATGTCCCTTGTTTGCGGCCCCCAGATTTAATTGGGCGGCCCCCAGATATATCTGGGACCGCCGACAGAATATATGTAATATTTGTTCACTCTTTTCAAAATTCATAACCAAACACTCCCTCTCTTCTATTGCTACGTTTTGACGTATTTTCTCACCTCAAATGGTCTTTTCACTTCTAAACGGTTATTCTCACTTTCAATAGTCTTCTCACTTTTGATATTCATTTCACTTCTAATAGTCTTTTTGCTTCTGGCGTTTCCTCTCACTCCTAAACGTTTCTTTTCACTTCTTATAAGTCTTCCCACCTCTAACGTTTCTTCTCACTTCTAAACGTTTCTTCTCTCTTCTAATATGTTATGTCATGTTTTATCTTGAATCACACGATGTAGAAAGGTTACGTATAGAGAGAATTAAGAGAGGAAGGAAAGACTTTCACAAATTTTCAAATTTTATAAAGAAAAGAGAAATGGGAGGAAAGTGAGAGTTACAAGCCTTAACCTCCTAATGTTGATTAGGGGGTATTTATAGGAGTGGGGAGGATTAGCTCTCCTTCCTTTATTTTCCTTAATTTGCAATCTAGTACCTATTCTTTGGATAATATGATATTTTTCACTTTAAGCATATTTTTCCTTATTACAAACTACTTTCTACTTCTAAAATAAAGTAAAAACATTAATAATAATTAAAACCACTTAAAGTATTATAATCGACACTTTTATGAACCTAATAATATCCCCTTAAGGGTCGATTATTCTGGGCGTTCCCTTCTTGATCCTAGTGGTCTTCCGTTCACATACATCTCCCAACGTCTCATTTGATCATGATGCTTCAACTGTTCTTCAATTTCTTCCTCAAACAGTTGTAGGTACTCGACATCTTCTTTACTGAGACTTGGAGTCACATAACCATGCTTCACATCATTATTATAGCTTTTGAACCCTTCTAAGACTCTTTTCAATGTAACATCACAAAACTTATTAACCTCTTGATGTCTCATCACTCTCTCTTCTTTCTTGCTGTTCTTGTATATAATGCCATATACCGGTTCAAAGATGATAAAGAACATCTTATGCTTCTTAATGCCAGGGAAAGTAATTGTTGGTACTGTAAGGTTAGCCTTCTATTGATAGCTTTTCACACCTAGCTGGAAATCATGTACTCTTTCTCAGATCACTGTACTTCTGATGAAGACTAAAAATGACCACATCAGTCCAGTCTCAGGATAGTCACCTAGCTTGCCATTAATACATAGCAAATACATATAAGTCAAGACAAGTGAAGTAGAAGAAAGATGGGATTTTTATAAGTCAAGACAAGTATGTGACTGAGATTTTGAAGAAATTTAGCTTTAGTGATGTCAAAACAGCAAGCATACCCATGGAAACCTATAGGCCTTTGCTCAAAGATGCAGATGGTGAAGATGTAGATGAACACTTGTATAGATCCATGATTGGATCATTGATGTATCTAACTCATCAAGGCTTGATATTATGTTTGAAGTATGTGCTTGTGCAAGATTCCAAGTCAATCCTAAAATTTCACATCTTCATGCTGTGAAAAGGATCTTTAGATACTTAAAAGGTCAACATAAATTGGGCCTTTGGTATCCTAAGGATTTACCTTTTGATTTGGTAGCATTTACTGACAGTGACTATACATGAGCAAGCTTAGATAAGAAGTCCACAACTGGAGGTTGTCAATTCCTAGGGTGTAGATTGATTTCATGGCAGTGCAAGAAGCAGACTATGGTTGCTAATTCCACAACAGAGGGCGAATATGTAGCTGCTTTAAGTTGCTGTGGACAAGTGCTTTGGAAACAAAATCAAATGCTTGATTATGGATATAACTTTATGCTACAAAGATCTATATTGATAATGAGAGCACATTATGCATAGTAAAGAACCATGTTTTTCACTCAAAGACAAAGCACATTGAGATTAGCATCACTTTATCATAGATTCTAATGAGAAGAAGCTTATTTAGATGATCAAGATTCACACAGATTAGAATGTTGTAGATTTGCTCACAAAAGCATTTGATGTTAGCAGATTTCAATAACTGATTGCAAGTATTGGAATGCTTAACCTCTGAAGTATTGATTAAGGGGAGGTTAGTTGTGTTAATATGCAACAGATTATACACAAAGGATGGTTGAAATGGAATGTAACAGCTGCCAGGGATGAAATTGAAGTTAAAACTAGTAACTTAAGAGTTAATGCTGTTGTACATTACTTAGTACTGATGGGCGAAAGTTAGTACTGCTGGGCAAAAGTTAGTGCTGTCAGGCTAACTTACTACTGCTACTAACTTACTACTGCTAGGTTACCGTTGGAGTTACAACTGCTGAGGGTATTTTTGGTCTATAAAATGGATACTTCACTTATAGGTTTCCTTTATTACCTATTTAAGCGCATTCAATCACACCATAATCGTTCTTAATCATTCTAATACTCTCAATTCACAAAACCCTTAATTCAATTTCATTGCCTATTCTAAAAACATTCGACATCAATGGCAGGCCTAAATTAGATGACTCACATAAAATGATGCTTAACCATGGAAAAATCCAGTAAGAAAGCTGATTTTGCCTGAGATAGTAGACATTCCTGAAGGTTAACCCCATAAGGTATGCTTGACAGTTAGTCCTGACTACATTAAGTTCTTGTATTGACAATTGGACTAAGCTAAGACCAAAACATTCAATAGATGAAACACAGATCATGCCAGGTGAGGGCAAACAATAGTAATAATCAAAACATCTATGAGGAGAGATCTTTAATTGAGATGAAGATGATATTGCTTGGTCAAACAAAACACTAATTTTTTTGAAAACACCTCATTGATGGGATATGTAAAGCATTTTTTGAGAACCTTACTTATTTATAAACCTTACTTTCCACCTCAAAGGAAGTATTTTTGATTCATAACCATCTTAACAATGTTTAAGTTCTAAATCAACTGCTTGGAATAAGTTTGGTACTAATATAGCATCAGCAGTTATATGTTTAGCTAAGAATCAAAAGTTTAATTTTTCTAAATTGACTTTTGATGGTATAATGAGGAACTTGGATAGTTCTAAAAAGTTATTAATGTATCTAAGGTTTTTACAACTATTAGTTTTTTTTAGCAAAGCAGGATAGTGGTAACATAAATAGGACCCAATCCATGGCAACACTTAATGAGCCAAGTCCTCAGGGAACTAGTTCAGGTAGTGGTCCCAGGTGATAAGATACCATATTGGGGGATGCAGAAGCTAAAACTAGGATTGAGACTGCATCTAAACAGTCTAATGGCCCACCTCTCTCAAGAGTTAACACACTTAGAAGTGGGGAGGACATACCGAAACTTAAGGAATTAATGGACCTTTGTACAAAACTGTCTGATAGAGTTCTTGACTTGGAGACAACAAAGACTGCTCAAGCAAAGGAGATTGCTAGTTTGAAGAAGAGAGTCAAAAAGCTAGAAAGGAAAAGGAAGTCAAAAACTCCAGGGATGAATTTATTCAAGATTGGTACCTCTAGCAGAAGAAGTTTGGGTAAGGAGGATGCACCAAACAGGGGAGGAATTTGAAACATGGGAAACAGAGTTCAATCTTTGAAGGTAGTGATTTTGATGAAGAGTTTGATGCTAATATGGATGAAGCTATTGAACAAGTTTATGATGCTAACAAAGATACAGTTGAGAAGGAGAAGTTCAGGTTCCCACTGCTAATATGGAAGTTAATACCGCCAGTGCACCAGTTACTACTGCTGGTGTATCTGTTAGTACTACTGGACCTATTACTACTGCCAGTGTTAATATTACTGCTGCTGAACCAACTACTCCTCCAACAATAACAACTGTTTTTGAAGATGAAGATCTTACAATTGCTCAGACTCTTGTGAGGATGAGGAGTGAGAAATCAAAGGTAAGAGGAGTGGTTATAAAAGAACCAAGTGAGACTGCTACAAAACTAACATTACCACCACAACAACATGATCCTAAAGACAAAGGAAAGGGTAAGATGGTTAAACAAGAAAATCCAATAAATAAAAAGGACCAAATCAAGTTTGATGAGGAAATTGCTCAAAGATTGCAAGCTCAGATGCAAGCTGAACTAGAAGAAGAGGAAAGGCTGGCAAGAGAAAGAAAAGAAGATGCAAACATTTGGTTGAATGGGATGATGTTCAAGCTATGATGGATGTTGATTATGAGCTATCTGCAAGATTATAGGCACAAGAGCAAGAAGAGTTGACCATTGAGGAAAAGTCAAGATTTTGTTTGGGAGAGCTCATGGATAAAAGGAAGAAGCATTTTGCAAGACTTAGAGCAGAAGAGCAGAGAAGAAAACCACTAACCAAAGCTCAAAAGAGGAATCAAATGTGTGCTTATCTGAAAAACATAGCTGGATTCACTCATAATCAGTTGAAGAACAAAAGCTTTAATGAAGTTCAGAAGGCTTTTGATAAGACCATGAGTTAGGATTAAAAGACTTCTTAGTGCTGTTGAAGTTACTGTGCAGCTGGTTATGTTTCTACTGCTGGTGAATGTTTTCAAGGAACATATACTAAGTGGTTAATAGTGCGTAGTGCAAAATTTAAGACTGCTAGTGGAGAGTTATGTCTGCTCAATACAGTTTCAAGAAAAAAACTAAGATGTTAACAACTGCTGATTTAAAGTTTACTGCTGTTGTTAGCCTCAAAATATTGAGTCGAACAAGAAGTTCGTCCATTTATGTATTTTATCTCGGTCAATCAATTATTAAGTTGTAATAGGAAAGTATCGGAATCGTCGCTCCGAATTAATCTAATATTGTATATGTTTATGGTTAAATCCAAGCAAAACCAAGCCCGGTCCTAGTCAAATATCCCGAAACGTCACTTAAATGTGTCATGGTATATAAAGTAACTTTTCCCCAGGAAAAGTTAGTTGATACTTCATAATAAACTTTCACTTTTCTATTTTTTCTCTCCCATCTCACTCTCACTCTCTCTCTTATCTCTTTCTAGGAAATCATCTCACTCTCTTTCTATATTTCTTGATCTAGATCAGTGTATGATATGAAGTGTATGTGTTAAAGGGATCCTACAATTTCATTCAAAAACTTTAATTGTTTGTCTATTTCAATCATCTTGTCAATATCTTTCTCTTCCTTAACCTTTAAATCCAAAAATACCTTACTTTTTTACTCTTTGATTGACCTTCCAAATTATAGACATTGTTAAAAGACTCCTTTTTACTAACTCATCGTGTTTTTGATTGACAACTGAAATTTCATAAGCTTTAGTTTTTAAACCTTCTTTTATGCCAATGTCTTTATGAGCTAATAGTCCTAGAGTTTTATTTAACTTTGTTTAAAGAATGTCATAATCAATCGTCCGGTCATTAAAGGCTATGTACTTCTCAAGCTCATTCTGTTTGTTCTGAGTGCAATAATAAACTATCGCCCAAACAAGTAGCGCTCCCCAGAGCCCTACTAGTCTCATCAAGGTTAGTTTTGCACTCCTCTTACTTCTGAGTCAATGAAGGCGTTATTGCTTGCTTTAAATTGCTTTAAAATCGTTTTGATTTTCCTAGTATCATAGTTAAGTTTTGCAATTAAATTAGCAAGCGCAACACGCTCATCAGCACATTCTGCAGTATTATTCTCAGAATGTTGTCTTTCATTGGCAAACACATTATTTTTCATCATTGTTTTGTACCTAATTTCCAATGGTTGTTCAGTTGAACTGGATTCTGTCTTCTGGTAAGAACCTCCGAATCTTTGCATGAAACTGTAATGTGCTTCCATTCCTGTTTTCATCAATCTCTTCATCCGTGTCCACTAGCCAATCAGCTTGCTCTGCTTGTAGTGGAACACCTTGTTCAGCTTGTTTGTACATCATCATCTTTTCCTTGTGATACGTGTAGTCTTTAACCCGCTTTGGCTTCCTGCATTCCTTTGCATAGTGGCCAAATTCCTTGCAGTTAAAGCACTGTATCCCGTTTGTTGCACTAACCGGACTGCTACAGTTTCCCTAGTCCCAGCACCTTTATTGTTCCTTTGATTCCCAAACTGCCCTGACTGATTGTCGTTGTTATACCTTGGTGTGGTATCTTCAGTCTTGTTCCTGGAGTTTGAAGAAGTTTGAAGGTTGTTGTTGGTAGGTTTGTAGAGCCTTTTGAAATACTTTGCAAGGAGTGCCAAATTCTTTTGCATATCCATATCCCTTTGAGCTTGTTCAGGATCATTGTCTTCTTTAGATACTGACTCAGATTAAGGTGTAACTGGTTTGGTGATCTCTTTGCCTTTGTGTCTGGTAGATGCACTAGGTCTTGTAGAAGATGATGTTGCATTAGATCTTTGAGGTTTTGGTGCTTGATAGTAATTATCTGAATATTGTAGACAGTCGAAAAGTGCCTAATGAAATTTGCACTTTTGGCTATTCTCTCAGCACGGATATCATTGACTTCATTTTGATACTGCTTCAGAATGTCAAAAAGTATGTGATATGAGATGGTGTCTATTTCTTTTGATTGCTTGACAACCGTCACAAATCTTGGAACATTCGGTTAAGTTGTTGAAGAAATTGAACGTTCACATTTCAGGTGTAGTACATCAAGTTGTTCCTTGTCAACTCATTCATCAGTTTATAAAACCGTGAGTAATACGACTCCATTGATTCTCCATCTCGAGAAGTAAACTTCCCAAATTCCCAGAACAGATTGGTCTTTACATCTTGTACGTTCAATGATTCACCCTGTTGTAGCCTTTCAATGCTATCCACATCTCATTCGCTGTTTTAACAACATCAACATGGAATATAATATCATCTCCCAATACCATTAAAAGCAAGAAAATTGCTTCTTTTTCAGACAAAAGTGTCTTTGTTCTCTGGATCATGTTTCAATACTGGTTTTATTGTTGTATTTGTTTGTGTGCAGGAGTTACCTTCCGTTGCACAACAGCATTGATCTAGACAGGTAGATGGCACGTAGGGACCAAATAGTATGCTTATTCTCATCCCTCACCATTTGTTCGTGTCAATGTACCAAAAGAAAACGTGATCTCAATAGTGAATATCTTCTGGTTGAAACATATGGTGACGATCATTTGAAACCCATCTGCCATGATAATTTGTTCATTTGACTATATATTCTTGATCTATATCCGTGTAGATATAAAGTGTGTATGTGTTAAAGGGATCCTACAATTTATCAAAGCTTTAAGGGTGGATTCGTGATTCATTTATGTTAAAAAGAATCAAATTCGAGGCTAGTTTTTTCCTTCAAAAAAGTATACCAATCAAAAACAGATTTGACTTTGTTGTGTTAAAGATGTTTAAGATTTGTACTTTTGGCTTAGATCATATCCATAGCATCATTACTATAAGTGTTTAAATCATTATCACCTGGTACATCTTTGTCTACAACAATTGCTCAAGACGCACCGTCTACAAGTGCTTCATCGTCAACATCCGATATGCATGATCCAGTCCTACATCAAGGTATTGCAGATGAAACCACTCTCGAAGACTCCCCAATCACTCATGATGTTCTACATCCTTTATTTAACCCTGTTACTGGAGAACCTGGTTCGACACAGTCATCTTCTGGGAATGTTAATTTAACGGAACCTGATAAGTGTAGATTACACATATCTATTTATGCTTAAAAAGGCCCAAATAAACCCAAAACGGATCAAAAATGGCAAAAGAAAAAAAAATTGACCTTACCGCGAAGGTCGATCCGCGCATCAGGTGGTATTTGACCGAATTTGGGAATCTATTAATCATTGTCTAAACATAACAAAACATCAAATCAAACAACAAACAAAGGACTTAAAAGGACTAATCATTCAACAAACACACATTAACATCAATCGATTATTCATTCACGGTTTGTCTATTGATTTTGTAAAATCCCGTTAATTCACTTATCGGTTTTAATCATAGACGTGTAAAATCCCGTGAACGTGAATTGCATACAAGACCACAACTTCAATCACATCATATCCACTTAAGATCCAACAACTTTCACACTTCATAATTCATAACCATTCATTCATCATGTCTACTCCAGTCAATACATCCTCAACAGATAGTCAAATGCACAACAATATCATGGCAGCTGGTTCAAAAGATCGTCCACCAATGCTTGGACCAGGAAGATATTCACAATGGAGATCACGTTTTCTACGGTACATTGACACGAAACCAAATGGTGAGGGACTGAGAAAAAGCATACTATCTGGTCCCTACGTGCCATCTACTGTACTAGTTCAAGCTGTTGCTGCAACGGAAGGTAATCCTGCAATACAACAACATACAACAATTGAAACAGTATTGAACATGACTCCAGAGAACAAAGAACACTTTCTGTCTGAAAAAGAAGCAATTTTCTTGCTTTTAACTGGTATTGGAGATGATATCTATTCCACTGTTGATGCTTGTAAAACAGCGAATGAGATGTGGATAGCCATTGAAAGGCTACAACAGGGTGAATCATTGAACGTACAAGATGTAAAGACCAATCTGTTCTGGGAATTTGGGAAGTTTACTTCTCGAGATGGAGAATCAATGGAGTCGTATTACTCACGGTTTTATAAACTGATGAATGAATTGACAAGGAACAACTTGCAAGTTACTACAATGCAAGTGAATGTTCAATTTCTTCAACAACTTCAACCAGAATGGTCAAGATTTGTGACGGTTGTCAAGCAATCAAAAGAAATAGACACCATCTCATATCACACACTTTTTGACATTCTGAAGCAGTATCAAAATGAAGTTAATGATATCCGTGCTGAGAGAATAGCCAAAAGTGCAAATCCATTAGCACTTCTTGCGGCTGCTCAACCATATTCAGATAATTACTATCAAGCACCAAAACCTCAGAGAACAAATACAACATCATCTTCCACAAGACCAAGTGCATCTACCAGACACAAAGGCAAAGAGATCGCCAAACCAGTTACACCTCAATCTGAGTCAGTATCTGAAGAAGACAGTGATCCTGAACAAGCTCAGAGGGATAAGGATATGCAAAAGAATTTGGCACTCCGTGCAAAGTATTTCAAAAGGCTCTACAAACCTACCAACAACAACCTTCGGACTTCTTCAAACTCCAGTAACAAGACTGACGATACCACACCAAGGTATAACAACGACAATCAGTCAGGACAGTTTGGGAATCAAAGGACAATGACAGTTGCTAGGGCTAAAGAAACTGTAGGTAGTCCGGTAGTGCAACAAACGGGGATACAGTGCTTTAACTGCAAGGGATTTGGCCACTATGCAAAGGAATGCAGGAAGCCAAAGCGGGTTAAAGACTACACGTATCACAAGGAAAAGATGATGATGTGCAAACAAGCTGAACAAGGTGTTCCACTACAAGCAGAGCAAGCTGATTGGCTAGCGGACACGGATGAAGAGATTGATGAACAGGAATTGGAAGCACATTACAGTTTCATGGCAAAGATTCAGGAGGTCTTACCTGAAGAATCCAGTTCAACTGATAAGCCATTGGAACAGGTACAAAACCATGATGAAAATAATGTGTTTGCAAATGAAAGATGACATTCTGAGCAACCTGAATCCATTAATGACACATATGTTTTGGAGAAGGATGATAGCAATGTCACTCCTGATTCATCAAATATATGTAATAATGATAATCAGGTTGACCAAAATGCTGCAGAATGTGTTGATGAGCGTGCTGCGCTTGCTAATTTAATTGCAAATTTAACTCTTGATACTGAGGAAAACAAAACGATTTTAAAGCAATTAAAGAAAGCAAACGCATCATTGACTCAAGAACTAGAGGAGTGCAAAACTAACCTTGATGAGACTAGTAGGGCTCTGGGGGAGGCTACTAGTTGTCGGGATAGTTGTCTGATTGCACTTCAGAACAAACAGAATGAGTTTGAGAAGTACAAAGCCTTTAATGACCGGACGATTGATTATGACATTCTTCAAACAAAGTTAAATGAAACTCTAGGACTATTAGCTCGTAAAGACATTGACATAAAAGAAGGTTTAAAAACTAAAGCCTATGAAATTTCAGTTGTCAATCAAAAACACGATGAGTTAGTAAAAAGGAGTCTTTTAACAAAGTCACAATTTGAAGGTCAACTCAAAGAGAAAAGTAAGGTCATTTCGGATTTAAAGGTTAAGGAAGAAAAAGATATTGACAAGATGATTGAAATGGACAAACAAAGACCAACCTTTTCCAATCCAAGGTACCTCAAGAAAGCTCAATCTGAAAAGCCCCTATTTGTATGGAATCCCATATGATACTTCTGATCTTTGCAAACATATTTGCCCCAATAGGAAGAGACCATGGACTCTTGCAAATAGAGTAGAATCAAAAATTGAATAAGATTATGTGTAAACATATGAATCACAAAACAGAATAGTCTTTATGAATTTTCAAAGCCCCCTCCACTAGGAGTATCTGTACAGTTGGAACGGCAAAAGAAGTTAGGAAGACAATGTGGAGAGAATAACCGTTTGTTTAGACAATACCAAATCATTGTAAAACGTTGCCTTTCTACCCGTTTCGAAATCCATTAGTAAAAGTAGACAAGTTTTTAATGACATGACATTTAACATCAATCAATTTAGAGAAATTGTTGATCAAGCTTGGTTTAAACATACTAGTGATTATTTTCGGGTGCCAACTGCTAAAGATATGGAAGTTTTGATAAAAACCTTATTAATGCCTCTTTCCATAAAAACTCAAAATGTAGTTTTCTTTTGAACTGACTTAAACAGAATGCATGGAGATTATGAGTACGTTAAATCCCTTGGAAAAGAGGTTGACGAAATTGTGAATCTGAAAAGGCTGATTTTTCAAACATATATGTTCATTCTCGAAGAGTGTGTGTCTAATGGATGGTACATGTTCATATTTGCATTCTCTGTCTGATTTAAATGTTTGCTAAATTACAATGCTTGTATCTTCATAAAGTCAAAGAATGTGGAATGTCTTCACAAAAGCTTTCGACACAAATGAATATGTTAACAAAGAAGTTCATAGTAAGCTTTTAAAGAGTTTTCCTAAACTTGAAAAACCACTGATTTTCTTGATACTTGCTTTACTAACAATGTATATGAACAATTGATAAAAACAACTCAGTTTGTAAAGAAAACGGATCAAATGTATTTCGAAATGAACTTGAACTTATATCATGAAATATATGATTGAAAGCTCTAAGCAAGACAAGAACATAGCCTTCATAAGTTAAAGAAACTCATTGAGAATGCAAAGGAAAGTCTGTGGAAACTCAGTTTGATAAACCATCTGTTGTTCGACAACCAAATGCTTAACGGATTCCAAAACCATCAGTTTTAGGAAAACCGACTCCTTTTTCAAATTCTCCTGAAATGAGAAGTTTTCAAACGAAACAGTCGGTTAATAAAACTAATGTGTCGGATGGTTTATTTAAACCAGTCACTCAACAGAGTTTGCCTCAGAATAGAAACCAAGCGGTTCGAAACACAAATGTGCTTAAACCAGGAATGTTTAGAATTGCCTCCACCACAACACAAACTAGAACACCACAGTTGCCTCATGCTTCTAGGAATACTAATCCTCACATGTCTAAATCTTCAGGAGTAATTCACACTACTAGTGTTAGCAGACCACAGCTTAAGTGCTATCAAGTTAAAGATAAGGTCGTGCCAAACAATAGTCAAGTGAAGTTTCAAAAGAAGGAAGTAGAAGACCATCATAGGATTTCTAGTATTTCTAAGAAAACAAAGTCTGTAACTGCGTGTAATGACAGTTCAAACTCCAGAACTTCGAATGAAAATGCTGTTTGTGCTGAATGTGGAACATGTGTGTTTAATTCTAATCATGATGCTTGTGTTTCTCGATACTTGAAAGACGTGAATGCTAGAACTAAGAAGCCTAATGTAGTGCCTATTAGTGCTAGTAAACCCAAGAGAAAAGCGAACAAATCTGTTGCAACACCCCATAAGAAAACAGTTGCATCAGATACCACTATTTACTATAAGGAGTTGTATGAAAATACAAATCAGGAATGGAAATGGTGGATAGCTAAGAGATGTCCATCAGGTTATACATGGACACAAAAGCCACTTAGGACCAAAAAGATATGGATGCCTAAGATTAGGAAAGATGATGAATCAACAAGTATTAGTCCCACTATAGACATTGTCTCTAGGATAACTAATGTCTTGAAGATATCAAATTCCTTAGGATCCAATTTGTCCAATGTTCCATCGTCCTCTAATTTTTTTGCAGATTGTACAACTCATCCTATTCATTGTTGACTTTGGATGCACGAAGCACATGACGGGCAATCACAAGCTGTTGTGTAATTTTGTGGAGAAATTTCTGGGTACTGTTCGTTTTGGAAATGATCAGTTTGCTCCAATTCTTGGTTATGGAGATCTGATTCAAGGGAATGTCACGATCAAACGGGTTTATTACGTCGAAGGCCTCAATCACAATCTTTTCTCGGTTGGTCAATTCTGTGATGCTGATTTGGAGGTTGCTTTCAGGAAATCTACTTGTTTTGTGAGAGATCTTCAGGGAAACGATTTACTAATTGGTAGTCGTGGATCTGATCTCTACACAATATCTCTTCAAGAAACAACTTCATCAACTCCAATCTGTTTCATGGCTAAAGCTTCACCAACTCAAGCATGGTTATGGCATCGAAGCTTCACTAACCTTAACTTTGATTACATCACTCTCAAAGAAAGAGGTTGTGAATGGCTTACCTAAGTTAAAATATGTCAAGGATCAACTTTGTTCGTCTTGTGAAATGAGTAAAGCAAAAAGAAGTTCATTCAAGACAAAAGCAGTTCCTAGTTCCAAAGGAAGGCTAAATTTGCTTCACATGGACTTGTGTGGTCCAATGCCGTTGCTAGCATAATGGGAGAAGTATATTTCTGGTGATTGTTGATGACTATTCAAGATACACTTGGACTCTTTTTCTATGATCCAAGGATGAAACACCAGAAGTTCTCAAAGACTTTCTCACGATGATTCAACGCAATCTTCAAGCTCAAGTTATTACTGTCCGTACTGACAGAGGCATGGAATTCTTGAACAAGACACTCCATGCTTATTTCAAAGAAGAAGGCATTGAACATCAAACTTCCACTCCTCAAACACCTGAACAGAACGGCATTGTCGAAAGACGGAACCGTACTCTTGTTGAGGCTGCTCGAACGATGCTTTCAGCTTCTAAGCTTCCATTATCATTTTGGGCTGAAGCAGTTGCAACCGCATGCTATACTCAGAATAGATCAATCATCATATCCACTCATGGAAAGACGGCATATCACATCATAAATGACAGGAAACCTTCAATAAAACATCTTCACATCGTTGGTTTGCATTTTTTACATAACTAAGATGGGAAAAAACTGATAAGATGAAAGAAAAAAGGGTATCCATGTGATCATGTTGGATATTCTACTTTAGTCGAAGGATATCGTAATTTACAACAAAGAACACGCTTAATAGTTGAGTCCTATTCATATCAAGTTGATGAATTCAAAGAAATGATGTCTGATCACAACATTTCAGACCTTGCACCACAACTGACAAGAGATGTCTGTTGAAAATGTCCCTCTTCAGGCCTCGTTCCCAAGGAAAAAAGGTGTCATATTATGACAACTCTGACCTCGGCTCCCCAAGACAAATGGTTGATTCACGACAGCAAAGAAGACGAGATCGCACAACAAGGGTGAATTACTCTATTCAGTTCTCTCTCGTATAGCTTGAGCAATATTACAATCCAGACGCCACGTGAGAGAGGAGGTAGAGGACAACAAACAATGAGCAAGCAACCGGAATCATCATTTCGAGAGAAGATGAATTTAACAATCCTTTATTGTACAAGGGTACAAGGGGGGGGTCTATCATCTAAGAGAGATGAGGTCTTCTAGTCATGCAACATTAATAATACCGATGTGCATTCATTACAAACCACAAAGTCGTCTAAATTCACCGATGGACCTCTATAGATCATCCATTAGAACCAGTTCGTGTGACAGATCCAAACATGCCATTCAAACAAGACGACATCTTGCTACAGATCCTGAAATGTGTAATGTTCGCGAGCTCGACGGAGATTATTTGTTGACCGAAGAACATTAAGGATGCAATGGCTGATTCTGCATGGATTGAAGCAATGCAGGAAGAACTTCATCAGTTTGACAGACTAAAAGTCTGGGAACTAGTCGACAACCTGTTGTCAATATATATAAAGCTAAAGTGGTTATGGTTAGACAAAAAGATGAAGATCAGACTGTAATTCGCAACAAAGCACGACTTGTAGCTAAAGGTTATGCTCAAGAAGAGGGTATTGATTTCGAAGAATCATTTGCACCAGTTGCTCGCTTGGAAGCAGTTCGGATTTTTGTTGCCTACGCAGCACACAAGTCTTTTCCAATCTATCAAATGGACGTAAAAACGGCATTTCTTAATGGTCCACTGAAGGAGAGATTATGATGCTCACCAGAAGGGTTCGTTGAATCCATTCACCAGAAAAGTCCTACTTCTGAGGAAAGCTTGTAATGGATTAAAGCAAGCTCCAAGATCCTGGTATGATGAACTATCAAACTTCCTGATGTCCAAAGGCTTTACTAAAGGTACAATTGACCCAACTTTATTCAAGATTAAATACGGGGAGGATATTTTACCAGTGCAGATTTACATTGATGACATAATTTTTGGGTCTACAAACCCTAAATATTCAAAAAGATTTGAAAAGTTAATGCATAGTAGATTTGAAATGTCCTTAATGTGGGAGATGAAAATCTTTTAGGAACTCAGATCCACCAGTCCCCAAAAGGTTATTTTATCAATCAGCCAAGTACGCTTTAGAAATTCTAAAAAAAGCCATAATATGAACAATTGACCACTCCATTGTACACCATTGGCTACTAAACCCAACTAGATTAGATTTGAGTGGAACACCGTAGACCATCTGATTATCGTAGTAAAATCGGTCACTCATGTACTTGACATCTTGTAGACCAGACATATTGCAAACATAGCTATTGTGCACATGTTATCAAGCACGACCAACTCAAAAGCACCTCAAAGAAGTTAAAAGAATCTTTAAATACCTAAAGGGTACCATTAACATAGGACTCTGGTATCCAAAGGATTCTGGCTTTGAACTAACAGCATTTTTAGACCCTGATCATGCTGGATACATTGATACTCAGAAAAGCACCTACTGAGGATACAGTTTCCTTGTGATAACTAGTAAGTGGATGTCAAGAAATAAAACTGCACTACAATGTTACAGCAGGAGGCAGATCATGCGTTAGCTGCAAGTTGTGCACAAGTAATGTGGATGAGGGACACAACTTCAAGATTAGGCTTCAACTACAACAAAATACAGTGTACTGTGACTCTCAGTCCAGCCTAGCAATCTCATGCAACCTCCGTACCGCATTCCCTGGACAAAGCACATCCCTACTCAGTATCACTTCATAAAGGAAACAGGTTGAAAAGTGGTATAATTGAATTATATTTTGCTTTCAGAACTGAATACCATTAGCTGACATAATTACAAAAGCCCTTCTTTGAGGATCGTTAAAGTAACTTGTCAGAAGGATTGGTATGAGATTTTTGACTCCAGCGGAATTGGAGGTTCTACAAAATGAGACTGCTTGATATCAACATACAAATATATAAAACCTATAAAACCAAATAAAAAAATATAAAACTTCAAAAAGAAAATACAAAATCAAAAAATCAAAAAATTTCCAAAAAGATTCTTCTCGACATGTCTCTTGGAATCGATAACATTTACGTGCTTAGAAATGTCGATTAACATTGACACGGGTGTGTAAATGAAGTTCAAGCGAGAGTTGCAAATAGTTTCAAAACATGTCATTTCTAATTTTCTAAATGGCTTATGTGCAAATATCAGTACGTAACCCGGACTTCAAATAAAGGAAAGTTTATCTAAAAAGATAACTTATCCTAACAACGAGAAATTCAACTTTTCTCGGTCTTGAGCTGTTCTTACAAGACATTCAATGTTTTTAGCTCAAGAAAAAGGATAGTGTACGTTTCAGTGCGCTTACCCTTACCGTTAGAAGAGAAGTCCTCTAACATCTGGTTTTTCAAAAAGTTGAACACAATTTTTCAAGAATTTCTCGATGACAATTCATAATCTTTCAAAATTGTGTGTTCAACACTCCAACCCTCACAATGTTTTCAAAAGACAACAATTTCTCAATTGGTCCTATTTTTGAGGGGGAGTTTTTCAAAAAACAAAGTTTTAATGTTCTTGGATACATCATCAACGACCATTCTTATGTATTCAAAACATTATCAAAATGTTCCAAACCATTCATGCTGACCATATTTTCTCCCACAGATTTTTCAAGACATATTTTAATCACAAGGTATTTCAAAAACTAAGTGTTTATTATTTAAAATAAGGGGAGAAAATGTAATTAAAATATGATCTATTCGACTCAATGTGCTGAAGAAAAGGTTTTATGGTTCGATCTTATACCCAACAACATCTTAATTTCACGACGATTCTGAAGTCATAAGGTGGTTAGGTTAGGAATCAATCCTATGATCCAACCAGAACCGGAGGATCTACCCAAGGATAATCCAAAGTTAGAAATAGCAGTCCTTAGGTATGATTGGAGATGAATGTATATGGGAATAATGCCGACTAAGATTGAGTTAACACTGGAACAATCACAACAAGGTGTTAGTAATGACGTCCTGGTAAGCATTGAAGGCGTTGAAGAATGAAAAAGAAATGTATGGATAAAGGGTCTAAAGAAAGAAGCCCTCCACACAACTTAAGGCAGAAACCGGGTCAATACATATGCTGTCAGAATCACAAGTTGATTGCTGACATTGAAAACGACATCATGGACCCAGTGATGCAATGCACAACCCTTCCCAGCCATTCGAGTTTCTCTTAAAAGAAACTTGTCTCATTTGTCACGGAGATACACACGTTATCTATTGACATCTCACTCCGAGATTGTTGATATTGAATAGGTGGCAAACTGCTCCAGCCTCCGAGTACTAAAACCAAAATGCACTAATCGAGTCTAGAGCCAAGAGATCAATCAAAATCTCGTTAGGACACATTCCATTTCAAACACTTGTTGAACATCATCAGGTTCACAAGCTGTTATCAAGAGTCCTACGCAATATCATTGTGATATTTGCCAGAACATTCAGAGTGATACTCTTTAGTATTCACAATGACGAATGGAAATCCTTCCAGTGTCATCATCAAACAGCACTGCGGTAGGTGACTTGCGAGATTCTATATGAATCAAACTTGTGACAACTGGATATCGATTTGGTCCAGTAAATGAATTGACGGTTGATGAATTTTGATAAAAACATGACACTCTCGATGTGTTACAAAAACTCTTTAACGAGTGACACGTCGATTGATTTTCAAATCAATTTTCTCGTTTATCACTAACATAAACTTGCAGGTCAAACGGTGGTAACGGCAACCTCAATCCCATTCAAATGCTCAATCTACGAAGACATACTATCTAGAAAGCTCAAGATTTAAAGACAAAGACTTCCGCAAACTCTGATTTGAAGCTTTCAAGATAATGCATAAGTATGAGCATGTTGGTCAAAGACATAAGATCGCAAGATAGCAAAGACGATAAAGACAATGACAAAGGCTCAAAGTCAAGATCGCAAAGCATGAAGGAACAAGTTTACAACAAAGAACGAAGACAAAGACCAAGAACACTTGAGCTTAAACGACAAAAGCAATCTCACTGATCTCATGAAGGAGTGTCATCAATGAACTCACTTCGGGGGAGATTGTTAGCCTCAATTTATTGAGTCGAACAAGGAAGCTCGGTCACTCTACGATGGAGCTTCGGTCTTTAATTAGTTAATGTTGTAATAAGATAATATCGGGAATCGGGCTCGATAGATAATCTAATATTGTATATGTTTTGGGTTTAATCCCAAGCAAAACCCGAGCCCGGGTCCTAGTTAAATATCCCGCGCGTCACATTAAATGTGTAGGGGTATATATATATTTAGATATTTTCTAAAATATCTAAATATATATAGATATTTTCTTATTTAGAAAATATCTTTTTTCATAATATCTAAATCTCTCTTTTCTCTCTCAACTCATCTCTTCTCTCTCTCTACACGATTCTCTCTCTCTCTCTCTTTTCTTAGTTTCGATTTGTGTTTCATGAAGTGAAGTGGTAAATCGGGAACCTACAATTGGTATCAATCGCCTCGGGTGGATTTCGTGGTTTTTTTTGGTGTTGTGAGCCTATTGGATTCGGAAGTAATGTATCCCATAGCGAACTATGCAAATAAGTATGTAAACCAATTTGTAAACAATCCTGTAAATGCATTTGTAAATAGCATGTTCTCACCCCAAAAATATATGTAAAGACCAGTAAACATGGGCTGATAAACTCACCTTGATCAAAATCCCTTAAAACAATCACATTGTTATAAGATAACCGAGTAAGTATAAGAATTTGTAGACAAGCATGTATCCCCCTCGCGGGTTATAAAGCATTCAAAATATTGAAAAGCGAGGCTATGAACTCACATTGATTAAAGACCACGATCAATTAACCCAATTAAATCACACTGAATCTGCAACGATCTCGACTACGACCTATAATTATGTCGTTCGTTATAAACCCGTATAAATACGACTCAACGATGCGTACATCGTACCGACGAAATCATACATATTTTTTATATGTATGCATCATATATACATGTTGATGAAAATCCCCTTGCGCGTCTTTAAACCTTAACTCTTGAGTATATTTTATGTATATACTATTTTCTGTCCAATATACTTAGCTCTAATATCTAAAAGGGGCCCCTGATAAGACCTCCGCGGCAAAGTAAAATGCCATTACGAACAACTTTCGTGTTTCGCCGGAAGGCTGAACGTACTCGAAAGTGAATCAAATCATTTAATTAATAAAACTGTCATTTTTAAATATTAATTAAAAAATAACCTATTTTTAATAACTAAAGTTTAAATATTCTGATTTTGACCCAGTTTCTTCGTTAATAGAAAGTTTAGTAAGTCCCGCTTTATGTTCTAAAAACGTCCCAAATTAATGAGGGAGGATTTGAGTTCAAAGTTTTGAGCATTTATGATAGGTACAACTATAGCACTTTCAAACCCCCCCGGTGGGAGCTTGAAGTTGCTCGGCCATAGGTCGGTCATCGGCCATTGGAATTGGATCCGAAATGAGAGGGATTTCCTCTTGTTGTTGTCGAGAACGTCGTTGAGATTGGGTCGTCTTCTTGGAATTGTGTATTCCAAGGAAGAACGAGTGCGCATGCACTAGTGAAAATAATAAAAAGAAGAATTTAGGATTAAGAAAAATATTTTTGGTAACCGTTAATTACAAGCTTCACGATAAGTCTCCAAGATTACGCACAAGTGAGCGGAAAGGCTTAGCGAGCCGCAATGACTTCTTAGCAAGTAGCTATCACCTTTCCTTATACTCACCTTATAGTTTGTAAACTCGAAGGTCCGTCGTACCTCGCGAGTAACTCACGATTAATTTTGTTGTTTATTGGAATGGTTTAATATGGATAGCTAGTATCCAAATATGTTTATTTTATTTTTGTATTTTAAAAATTTTGATATTTTTTTTTTTTTTTTTGGTGCTACTAATTCGATAGGAATCGAATTAATGAACGTTTTTGTATTTTTATATAATATATACAAAAATTAGCAAAGTAACTTCCAAGAAGGAAGAGTCTTCAAAACTCTACTTCAGCGAATATCCTCAAAAATCGTTCACGTCTTCCCCGGCAACGGCGCCAAAATTTGGTACGCGTGTAAGCACTAGTCAAATTTATATATGTATAGTATAAATCCCGTGACAATTCTTTCCAAATTACTTCTCAAACAAGAGAACATAAAAGGGTAAAATCTCACTTAAGAAAACACAATACGTATATTTTTAACCGGGAAGTATTTTCTTCTCGGGTCGTATCCCAACGAAGTCGTGAATTGAAATTCGGGAATAATTCGGATTCGAGTCAAGAATGGATAAAGGATTTTTGAATTTTGAATTACACTACGAATATAATAGCACAATTAAACTATAGAAACGATTAAAGAATTAAAAACGGTTAACTAATACGAAAAATTAACAAACGTGAATTAAAAATGTGAGCTAAAACTAGAATTTAAAATCTAAAGCACTAATACTAACAATCTTTATACCTAAAAATCACAAAATTAAAAAGAAAATTTTAGGAAAAAGAATTAGAATTTTTTAACTATTTTTTTGAATTTTCTATGAATTTCTAAAGAAAAATGAATTAACTAAAAATAAACTTTTTCTAAAAATTAACACTAAAAATCTATTTCTATTTTTCAAAAATACTAGAATGAAAAAGAAAATTTTTACAAGAAGAATTAGATTTTTCCTACTATTTGTCTATTTTTTTATGAATTTCTAAAGAAAAAGAAGTTACCAAAAACCTAATTTAATTTCTAGAAAATGCAAATTTAATTGGAAAAATAAAGAAAAATGATATTTAACTACTAAAAATGTGCAGAAACCTAATTTTATGAAAATGCCCAATTTTTACTAATCAATTGAAGCCTAATTTTGCTTATTAAAACCTAAACCCTAATTTTATTAAACCTAATTTAAAAATATTAATACTATTTATTTAACCTAAAAGAACAGGGTAGAAAGTGCAAAAGATTATGCTTTTGAATCACATATGTTGTTTTGTAATCCATCGTTTTGAAGCCTTCCAGTTGATGGGAGTACGACAATTAACTTGTCACCTCATACGTATCACTTTGGAGCACCTACCTTTAGAACACGACTTTTTACGTTCATTTTATTGATTGAATAAATCTTTACGTTCATTTTTGTTGACTACTTCTGCATTTGTTCGGATATTCTTGATACTTGTTATGACCTATCGCTTTACAAACAATCTCGATGTCAACCTATAGACCATTTTGTTGTCACCCTATGAGCTACTTCACGTTTACTTTACTGACTATTTCATTTCGTTATAAAACTATTTGATACATTTCCTACATCACACTATTTTGACGAAAATGAGCATTACATCATTGGACCTCAAATATACATAGCTTAATCACCTATGTATATTTGGTGCATAGACTGATTACCTATGCATTCAGGAAAGACCATGTCATGCTGAGAGTAATCACCTTAAAACCTACACCTCTTCATCAACACAATTTCGGATGAAATATCCGCATCTTTCTCCAAACCCGTACCTTCGTCAAGTGTCGCAACTTGAGCCTTGAGGACAAGGCTCATTTAACGGGGAAGGACTGTAACATTCCGTATTTTCAGGTCATTTTCGACGTCATCTATTTTACGAGTTTCCGTGAGTGAGTGTCGACATTTAACATTTTATTTGTCGATAATAAATATTTTCGTATTTTATTATGAAAAATTTGGAGAAGAATTGATAATTTTTATTTTTGACGTTTCGCGAGTCAACGGTTGATCGCGCGTTCGTTAATCGTTTTGAGCATCGTAAAAATTTACGACATGTCTCGCTATTATTCTTATGATCATAAAATATCATTTTATGAACCGTGTCATCTTTGTTCCTCAACCTTGGTCATAGCTCGCGTTTAATTAACAAGATATTTATAAGATATTTATTAGATATTTATCTAAAATATCTTTTAGATATTTTCCTTTAACTTAACCCTAGTTAACTTAACTAGAGTTTCTTAACCTTAGTTAAGCCCTATATAAAGGCTTAACTAGTAAGAAAAACATACAAAACACATTCCTAAGGTGTAAAACACAAAAATCTCTCTTATTTCTCATGAGAGACTCAACTGAAGAAAAGAATTAGACTAATGGTAATTGACTTTTAGAGTCAAAATTGTGTAATGCCAAACACTCCTTACACTACTGATTTTTTAATAAGCTTTTAATTCTATTCTTTAAACACTAAATAACAAAAACCTAATATCTACTCTAGCTATAATAATCTAATTAAGCTATTTTAAGCTCTAAAATTTTAGCTTTATTGCAAAATAAAAAAAGAGTTCTTTATCAGCTAGCTAATCTTCTAATGATAGATTTAAGAAAATGAAATTTAATGAGTTTAGATACAACACAGCTTAAAGCATTTGAATCATCTAAGCTAACTAAGCAATATTGAACAGGCTTAAACACAAAAAGAAAATACAATAAGCTTCTGGATTAAGCTATGAGAATGCTGAAATCAAAATCAGGAAGCTAAACCTTTGAATTTGTAGTCTCTGACCCTAGCCACTCTTTATGAGTGAGTTGCTTTCAAATTCAAATCCTATATGGCACCTTGCACTATCAAACCAATAAGCTATAAGCTCAATAAGCTGAAATTTGCTTATTATTCCTTATTGCTTCCAAACTCAATCAAACTGAACTCAAATGAACATAGTTGAACAAAGATAGAAAAATACAGTATTTAAAAAGCTTCTAACAAAATTTGAAAAACTTTTGAACTAGAGAAAAACAGTAATAACTCGATTGAGCTAATCTACACATGCTTATTAGCTAAAACTGGCTTATAACATGAAAATTTGAACACAAACACAACTCAACTAGTTTTATTGCTTTAAAAAGAATAGTACAAGATAAGAAACAGAAGGTACAAATGACTTGAAAGTTTAAAAGCTCAATTTGAAAAGGTGAACAGTACGAGTAAAACTGAAAAGAGAAAATTACAAAAAACTGAACTAACTACTTTTTCAAACTGAATAACAAGCTTCTATATATAGGTAGAGGTGAGGAGAGGATGAGAACTTCAAGCATTCCTAGCCGTTGATCTCTTCTACTTGAATCTTGGCCGTTAGATGTGATGGGTGATGTGTTCGCACTAATCATTGCTTTCCAGGTGTGCAAAGTGATGTGGAAGTGAGCTCTGATTGGTGGAGTGGAGTTGGAAGTGAACTGGTAAAGGTATAGGGGAGGTTGGGTTTGTTTGTGTTTGTGGTGGGAATTATTGGGATACATTGGAACGGTTTGGACTCCCCTAAGATTGAACCATATTTGAAGTTTGAATTATTGACATAAATGGTCCTCGTGATTTATAAGCTCTTTTAGCCGCTTTAACTCTCTTCTTTATATAACTTTTGAAAATGGCAAGAACAGTCCCTTGCTTTGCTATCCTTTAGATAACTCTTGAAAACACTTTCACAACTTGGCAAGTTTAGTCCCTCTTGATCATAAATCTTCAAAATAAGTCCTTGATCATTTATCACTTTGACATTTTTGATTTTGGGCTTGAATTGGGCTTTGACGAGTTTAGGTTCGGCTTTGATCATGAACTTTTCATCTCTTGATCTTGTCTTTCCATTCTTGTCGTTTTTGATCACTTTTCTTCACTTTTCTTATTCCTTTAATAGCCTACACACATGGACATAACACATTACATTTTCTATTTTTTGGCTTTGATGTGTGTATCATTTTTGCAAGTTTTTACGGGTTTTAAACATGTATAATTAAACATCTATCAAAATTCCCCCAAACTAAGCAATTGTGTGTCCCCACGCAATTTTATCAATTGTACACTTGAGAACCATTGAATCAAAAACTCTTTAAACTTGCAAAATTAGGTCTAATTGTTCTCAAAGTTTTTTTAGGGGGGCCCCACTCGGGTCTTTAACCATTTATCCATAAATGACTTTTGAAAAACATTCATTCTCTTTTCTTATTCACACTTATAAACACATTATGGCATTCATTGATCACTTTCTTGAACTTTTTAGGTCACCGAATAAAGTTACTATCACTTTTTATTATGAGCACAAAGATACGATTAATTCATCATCCCTCGATTTTTTTTTTACTAGTCTATCCTAAGCAATTAAACAAGATCACTTGTCAATATAAGTTAAGATGTTAAGCCTCATATTTATAACTTGTGAACCTTTGAACTCCCAACATGAATATATGATTAGGTAATGATACTCGGTTTAATAGAACCATAGATCAATTTGGACTATAGTTGTATCTAATTCACAATACAACTCAAAGCTCAAAGATTGAAGGGTCAAAAGAATGACTTGGTTTTAGAAAAGGAAACTCAAACCATTTTTATTCTCTTATTTATTCACAACTCCACACACATAAATGAAATATAGTGAGAATGTTCTTAGTTGCGAACCGCACTCTCGTAGGCCCAGGGGGTTTGGTGACAATCTATACAGACTTTACTAGTCGATGTCTTTCGACACAATAAATTAACCCTAGGCCTTTAGGCATTATAGCAACTTTGATATTTATTTCTAAAATGCCTATTTGCATTATTTAATGCTTCATTGGACATTATATTTCATATAATTTTGCGGAAATGGAAAAGATTTCATTTTAAAAAACCAAGTAATTAAGGTGATCCTAACATTACTTACTTACTAAATAAAGTAAGGCTTTTTCTAGAAAATTGATTGAATTAGTTAAAATTAAATCCGAGCATGTATGATTAGGTGTTTTAGAAGCTTATGGGGAGAAAAAGGAACACAAGTTACTATATGATTTTTAAGAGAATCTCTTGCTTAATATACAAACTATTATTTAACGGATCCATCTTCTTGTTCTTCACATAATCTAAAATCACAAAGAATTGGATTTGTGAAAGCTTAAGTAAAAGAAATTGCTAGGGTTTTTTTTTTGCGTCAGTCAAAAATTAATTCTTATTCTCACCATCGGAAGACCAAAAAGTGGTGTTTTTATCAAAAAAGCAAGCATCTTTTTTCATGCAAAAATTTAAAAATTTCATCACTTTTTCACTTCATAATCAAAAGGTTCATTTCGGAAGGTAAAGACAAGGTTGCGTGGCATGTGAAACATATCGAAGATATACCCCCCACCCCCAAACTAAGAGAAAACATTGTCTCAATGTTTTGTAATAAAAATTAAGGGAAAGGGTAACAAAAAACATAATCTTTGAAAACAGTTGAATACTATGCCACAAGATTTAATGTTAGTTCGATACGGAAGATATGAGGTTTCCAAAAATTTATGGAAGGGAGAGCTTGCGAGACATTGTATGGAAATTGCGGGAATTCGGTTGTCCTTCCACAATATGAACCATGATAGAAGAGTCATCCAAAACCCGGAAACCTAGACAAAAAAATCACAAACCATAAAAAATGGAAAAGAACAAGTCTCCTCTCATCATTTTTACATTATTAGCTCAAAATCAGCTACTAAACAAAAACGGCTTAGTTTTTTGTTCACGACGTAAAAGTATACTCGACCAGAATTTGATTTGTTGGGGAAGCAAAGAGAAAATAGAAAGAAGATAAAAAGGATAAGCATGGGGTGCCTCCCACGAAGCGCTTGTTTATTATAGAGTCCCCTAGCTTGACTCATTTCCCCCAAACTAGGTTATCATGGTGGGTCGGTCTTAACATCCGGGGTAATCACATTAGGTACATCCTCTCCAAAATAGTGTTTCACCCTATGTCCTTTACTTAAAATTTGGACTCATCCTTTTGGAGAAGTTTCAAATTGTTCATATGGGTAAATTTAGCAATTGTAATTGGTCCGACCATCAGGATTTAAGTCTTCCCCGAGAAAATATTTTAGTTCTTTGAGGTTAAAAAGGAGCATTGATCACCAACATTAAATATCTCGGTTTTTTAATCTTTGTATCTTGGAAACCTTTTTGTTTTCATCCTTATAAAGCAAAGAATTCTCATAAGCTTCATCCCTTAATTCGTTAAGCTCATTGATTTGTGACTTTCTATTTTTACCCGCAAGATTAAGGTCTAAATTAGTTTGCTTAAGGGCCCAAAAAGCTTTATGTTCCAACTCAATAGGGAGATGACAAGCTTTTCCTATATTCAACCTATAAGGAGGACATCCCGGTAGTGTTTAGTAGGCGGTTCGGAAAATCCATAGAGCAATCGTCAAGCGTAATCACTCAATGAAGCTCTTTATTATCACTATGGTTCTTTTAAAATCCTTTTAATTCCTTATTTGAAACCTCACTTGACCATTCGTTTGAGGGTGGTAAGCGGTCGAAAGGACGGTGGGTCACACCTTACTTGGCCATGACCTTAGCAAATTGGTCCTACAAAAAATGTGTGCCCTATATCACTTTATATTGCACGAGGGGTTACAAAATCTTAGCAAAAAGACTTTTCAAGAACTTACAAACAACTCTAGCATCATTAGTAGGTAAAGCCTTAGCTTCCACCCATTTGGACAAATAGTCTACTTCGCAACTAGGCTGTACTGATTTCTACTATCGAGGATATGGACCATGAATTCAATCCCCTCAATTCAAAAGATCTCACAAACTGTATTGCTTTGAGGCATCTCATCTCTTTGAGAGATTTTGCCTTGTCTTTGACAAGCATCACAATGTTTAACCAAGTTGAAAGCATCTTTATAGATGGTGGGCCAAAAGAATCCGGTGTCAAAGACTTTACGAGCGGTGTAATTGGCACTATGATGGCCTCCCGTAGGTCCGTTGTGACAAGCCATGAGAATCTCATTAGCCTCTTTGCCAAAAACACATCGTCTAATGACTTGGTCCGCACAAATTTTAAACAAGTACGGGTCATCCCAATAGTAATGTTTAGCATCTTTGAAAAACTTTTTCTTTTGTTGAAAACTCATTCCTTTTTTAACAAAATTACCCGCATGGTAGTTCGCTAAGTCGGCGAACCATGGCTGGGGTATTTATAACTAAGTTTTCACATTGATAAGGCCACATTATTTTCAACAAACCATTTTCATTCCATTTGCACATTATCATTCACATTAATCTCTTTGACCTCTTCAACTTTCCCTAGTGACTCTAAAGGAAAAGACTCGGTTATATCTTGCTTTTCAAGTTCACTCTTGTGAGGGTTCTCGAGTCTAGAAAGGTGGTCGGCGGCGACGTTCTCGGCTCCTTTTTTGTCCCTAATTTCAATATTAAATTCTTTGAGTAAAAGAACCCACCTAAGTAACCTTGACTTAGCATCTTGCTTAGCCATAAGATACTTAATAGCCGAATGATCCGTATACACTATGGTCTTTGATAAGACTAGATAGGGTCGAAATTTCTCTAAGGCATATACTACGGCTAGCATTTCCTTTTCGGTTGTAGTTTAATGAAGTTTGTGCCAGGTCTATTGTCTTACTCGCATAGTGAATAGGATGAATAATGTTTTATCCTTTCTTTGACCGAGTACGGCTCCAACGAGAGCATCAGTCACTAGCATCTCAAATTATTTCCAAATTCATATTCCCTAATTTAGGCAAAACACGTATTGGTGATTCGATTTAACTTCTTTTAAGTTCATTAAAAGCTTGTTTACACTCATCCGAAAAGACAAAAGGAGTTTCTTTTTCCAAGAGATGAGTCATGGGTCTTGCAATTTTTGAAAAGTCTTGTATGAACCTTCGATAAAAACCCGCATGACCTAAAAAACTTCGGACTCCTTTTACCGTGGTCGGGTAAGGTAATTTAGCTATCACTTCTACTTTTTGCCCGATCTACTTCTAAACAGTGTTTTAGGAAATTTAATGTCCCAAAAACTATTCCTTCTTTTAACATGATTGGCAAATTTTTCCTAATTAAGCCACAAGATTAGTTTCTTCACATCGATTAAGATTTTATATCAAGAATTATCAAGCATTTTGGAAAAACTTATTACCAAAACCGAAAAGTCATCCATAAAAACCTCCATGGTTTTCTCTATCATGTCATGGAATATGGCCGTCATGCACCTTTGAAAGGTCCCCGGTGCATTACAAAGACCAAAAGGCATCCTTTTGTAAGCAAAGGTCCCATAGGGGCAAGTGAAGGTGGTCTTTTCTTGGTCTTGTGGGTCAATCGGGATTTGAAAGTACCCGAAATTGTCTAAAAAGCATTAAACTCATTCCAGCTAACATTTCAAGATGTTGTCCATGTAAGGCAAAGGGAAAGGGTCTTCCTAGTGGCATCAATTCAATGCCTATAATCAATTGCAATCTCTCCAACCTGTCACAAGTCGGGTTGGAAATGAGTTCAAGTGTCATCAATTCTATCACATAAGGTCATCCCTCTTCTTTTAGGAAGCAATGAACCGGGCATAAACCATGGGCTTCCGATATGGGTATATCAAGACATGGCATCAAGAAGCTTGATGGACCTCTTTCTTAATGTCCTCATGTATTTAGGGTTGACCCCTTTTTGATTTGAACCACCGGTTTGTAATCATCCTCATTAAGATTTTGTGGGTACAATCACTTTGGGTCATTTCCCTTAATGTCGGAAGATTTTCCCCACCCCCCCCCCCCCCACCCCCCCCCCCCCCCCTCCCACCCCCCTAGACTAGAGCACTTTTGTGAGCCTTAAGATCCTCATTAAGTTTTCTTTTCCAATCATTTTTAAATTTCTTTTGAAATTTTAATGTCGGGTAGTATTATTTTCATTTTCAAGAAAAGGTATTCAAGATGAGAAGGCAACTACTTTGAAGTTTGTCAAGCTCGGGAGGTTCCTCTATTGATGTTTTGATACGATTCAACATTTTTAAACTTCCATTTTTTAATCACGTGGAGTGGGTGGTGAAAAAGGTTCATCATTTAACATTCAAGGCAATATTTCTCCAAGTAAGTATATATCACCCTCTCATCATTCAATAATTCATCATTTAAATCTATGTTTAAGATTAATAATGTTTTAAAAATTCTTCTTTTTCTTCTCTAGAATCATCTCACTCCCTTCAAAAGGAGTGAAAGGAGGAGGATCCAAAATGATAGAAGTGGAATCACCACTCTCGGTAAAGTCTAAGACTTTTGGAGCATACTCCGCACAAGTTGCAATCAATTAGTCAATTAGATCTCACGGATTCAATAATTATTCATAGAAATTGTGGGAGTATCACCATCATTTTAAGATCAAAGATTGATCATATGTCTTAATAACTTGATCTCCCCTCATAAACATCAAAAAGGATGATGTGTGCTCAAAAATGGCCTTATCCTTAAAATCAGAGGAACTCGGGGGTCCACACAAAGTCTAATATCACAAAATCGATCGGGAAATAGAATTTTCCGACCTTAAACGAACACATTTTCGGCTATCCCGAGGGGTTTAGAAATTGTTCGGTCGGCTAATTCTAGAACCATTCTAGTACTTGTAAGGTCGGGAAAGTCACCAGTTTTTTTCAAAATAGACAAGGCTTGTGATGATACTTGCTCCTAGATCGCTGTCACAAGTGATTATCAAAAAACTCCTCCAAAATCACAAGGATGGAAATCATCCTGGGTCACTAGCTTTTGGGAAGCTTTTGAGATATGACCGCGGAGCAATTTGCATTCTTTGGGTGTCTGTGTTATCTCAATCAATTTTGGCCTTGTTACTTATCAACTTTTTGTTCTATTAAGGCAAATATCGGGCATGTGGACAAGAGCATCCGCAAAGCTAAGCTCTCAAAGTAAAGAATCACGGAAGTTTTCTATGAACTTGAAAGCTAAGATATCATCTATTTCATGATTTTTGTCATTTTTTAACTCTTGATGCGGTAAGGCAAATTTGTCTTAGTCTTTAAAGGTTCATTAACAACACTTGGTAACAATTGGGTTTCTTTTCCTTATTTTTGGAACTTTTCCTTGTTTTGAACTACCGGAGGTTGGAATCCCCATTGCAGGTACTTTGTGAAACTTGTAGGTATGTACTTGGTTCCTTTGTCACCTCAGTTTCCCTTAATCTCATTGTCGGATTGACAGAATAACGAGGAGGCAATAGGGGGTATGATCCATCATAGGCTAAACCACTCTAGTAGTGATAGCCTTGACTTCATTTTTTTGTTTTAGGTAATAGATTACTTGGTTAAAGTTCCGTAACCCGATGCATTGTTATTTCCCAATTTGTTTTGAAACATGTTTATGCATAGATTTTGAAAATTCCCTTTGCTCATTTTGAAAATCTTGTTGTTCCATTTTGAAATCATTCAAGACTTCTTTTGCATGTTATTAAAAGTAACATCAATTTGCTTTTGTGTAAGCCTCAAAATCTAGATTACGTCACCTGAAACTGTGTACTCGGGGTTTGATAAGCCTTGAGTTGTTGTGTTAAGCTCCGATTAGATCCATGGTTAACTGGGTTCCCATTATTCCCTTTACTATATTTAACCTTGATTTTGGATGGTAATCGTATTAGCATTCACTTTCCTATTGTTATTTTGTGATTAAAGCCCGGTGGTTTATTTGGTGCGATAAGGTGGGAGGTCGGTATCCCGGAATTTCATCTTTTGAACATAAGTTACCGACCGAAGCGTTTGTTGAAAATTGTTAGAATTTTATGATAACCGGGTATATCATAACTCCCTTGTCATGGGGCAAACATTATAAACTATGTTGTCTACACACATTGCTGAGCAACTCTTGTCCTCCAAAGACGTGAATCGGATTAGGGTGTTTGTTGGCTCCACTTTTGTGAGGGATGTAGTGGTGGCGCTAGCGCTTTCTCATTTCATCCACATAAGTCAATGCTCATCTTATCCTTTAAATGATCCGACGCCTATTTGTTGGTATTCGAAACGTTAGATGACTGAAGATAGTAGAAAAGATAAGATGGAGGCAGCTGGTGGTTATACCTTCAGACTTCTAGGCGGTTACGGGCTTTATTGCGATCACTGGGGCGTTTGGCTCTTTGTTTGTAATTCCTCGGTTGGACTTTTGGTAGAGAAAAATTTGACCACGGCGGCGGAATTGAGAGAATCTTGACTCATTAAAGACTAAGAAATTTATTCGGCATGTGTCACCCATTGGTGCATGACTATAACCCGTGATGAGACTCTTCCTTGAGTTCCTTGTGAAAAAGCTCCAAGCTTCGGGAGAAGAGTGTTTGAGCAATTTGTCGGTATATTTTGTTAATTTCATCCGCAAAGATTGTAGTATTAGAAAGCGTGGAAAGAAGAAGTTGATGAAAACATAGTCATAAGGTCAACCCATGTAAGTATAAGTTGGGTTTTTTGTCAAAGCGTCTATGTTTTGGACCTACCCCGTCAAGAAAAATGGAAAGAGAAGAAGTATGTGGAGGTGTTAGGTACACTCGGGTACCCTTTTTTATTAGTTATGCTCTCGAAATGAGAAATATGAGCATGGAGGCTCCTCATCATTAACCTCCTCATTAATTTCGTTTATTATTGAACAAGAATTAATGAGAGAGGATTTTATAGTTCAAAGCTTTTGAGCATTGATGGGTGGATACCCCACATAGCACTTTCAATACCCTTCGATGTGAGCATATGAAGTTGCTCGGCATAGGATCCGGTCATGGCCATTGGAAAACTGGGTTACGTATCAACAATGGGGATGCTTACTGTTGTTGTCGAGGAATCGGCGAAGATTACGTCTTCTCTGTATTGTGTATCCAAGGCAAGAACGACCGTGCGCATGCACTAGTGAAAATAATAAAAAGAAGGGTTTGGGATAAGTAGGATTATTTTTGGGGAATTTATAATTTTTAGTTTTTATTAGGAAGGAAACAAAAAGAAAAAATTATTTGGGAACCGTAATTGCAAGCTTCTCGATAAGTCCTCCAAGATTAGGCACAAGTGAGCGAAAGGCCCCTTAGGAGCCGCAATGACTTCTTAGCAATTGTAGCTATCACCTTTTCTAATACGCACCGCATTTATATTTTGTAAACTCGAAGGTCCGTCGTACCTCGACTAGAGTCAAACTCTCGATTAGTTTTGTTGTTTATTGGGATTGGTTTATAGATATGGATTGGTGCGTTCCTATATTTGGTTTATAGTGTGAAGTGTTGATATTTTATCTCAAATAATATAATTGTGATTTTTTTTTTTTTATATTATTATTTTTTTTCTTTTGGTATTGCAAATTCGATAGGAATCGAATTAATGACTTTTTATATTTTTATGATATACGAAAATAACAAAGTAACTTCCGAGGAGGAAAGATCTTCAACGAACTCTCCTTGAAAATCGTGCACGGCTTCTAACAGGCAACGGCGCCAAAAAGTTGGTACGTGTGTATGCACTAGTAATTTATAGATGTATAGTATAATCCCGTTGAACAATTCTTTCCAACTTACCTTCCTCACAATACTAGAGAACATAAAAGGGTAAACTCTCACTTAAGAAAAACACAATACGATATTTTGACCGGGAAGTATTTTCTTCTCGGGTGTATCCAACGAAGTCATGAATTGAAATTCGGGAATAATTCAAGTCGAGACAGAATGGATAAAGGATTTTTTGAATCTATGGAATAACACTAGGAATTTAATAGCTCAATTAAACTATATAAAACGATTAAAGATTAAAATCGGTTAACTAATACGATAAAATTAACAATCTGTGAATTAAAAATGGAGGCTAAAAACTAGATTTTACACTAAGATTAAAATTTTTCTAAAAATTATTCACTACAATTCATTTCTATTTTTCAAAAATTCTAGATGTAAAAGAAATTATTACAAATAAAATTTAGATTTTTCCTACTTTTTTTCTATTTTTATGTATTTTCTAAAAGAAAAAGAAATTACTAAAAACCTATTTTAATTTCTAGAAAATTCAATTTTAATTGGAAAAATAAAGAAAAATGATATTTAACTACTAAACAGGTGCAGAAAACTAATGGTATGAAAATGCCTAATTTTTACTAATCAATTGAAACCTAATTTTGCTTATTAAAACATAAACCCTAATTTTACTAAACCTAATATTAAGAATATTAATGCTATTTTATTTAACCTAAAAGAACAGGGTAGAAATTGCAAAAGATGAAAGTAAGGGGTAGGCGGGGAAAGTAACAGATATTTACACTATAGTGAAAACAGAACTCCCTTAACTATTGAGAAAAATACCAAACAGACCTAGGACTTAAACAAATTTAGCTTATTACAAAAGTGAAATGAGGCAAAAATCAAACAGAAAAGTTGGACCTGAGCTTTTTTACTACAACTTTAATAAAAGCACTTTGACATTTTAACTACTGAATAAGCAAGAAATTTAGCTTTTTAACATGTGCTACAGTAACTATGGTGTTTCTTTGAAATTTTAACTTTTCTAAACTTTGGCTAATTTCTAGCTTAATACTCAATGAAAGTAAAAACCAAAAGAAACTACAGGAAGCTTATGATGTGTACTAAAGATTCTGCTAAAAGATATAAGCCAAAAGAAAACTAGAATAAACAAGAAAATATGCTCTTAAAAAGTGACGGTTCAGGCTTTGATTACTATTCTTAAGCAATTCATAATAGCTAAATAGCTCAAAGCTAAATCATAGAAACTGGAATTTGAAATAGCACTATATGATTGAAAAGAAACTTGATAAAAGGGAATTTGGAATAAACAAACTAGAAAATAGAAATTTTATCTTGAACATTTCATAGCTAAAATAAGATTTGTCCTAGAAAAAACTAATCTTGTCTGCTATTTAAATCTATCCTAATAAGCATATATATTAGAACCTTTTAGCTATAAAAGGCAAGATCTACATTCAAAAAAAAATACTAAATAACTTGGAAAGCTCAGATTATAAATATACTAATTAATGCTTAAAGTGAATCCAAAAGAGTCCTTGAAATCTCAGCTGCTGATACAACTTTTGCAGGAAAATTAAGGCTGGACTAAAGCTTAGAAATGAAAATTAAAAGATGATCTATATAAAGCTATGGGAGAACTACTAAATTGCTTAAGGCTAAGTTCTTATTACCTACTTACAAGTGCTAAAAGGCAGCTAGAAAAATTGATGAGAATCAGCAGTGGTAACTGAGTTACCACTGCTAATGCTGATGTATTTGGCAAATTCTTAAATGCAGGCTAAGTCTATAGGTTCAGGACTCATAAACTAACTATCTAAATGTTTCTAAGCTTACATTAACCCAAATTGAACACTAAAATGCTGTGAATCACTTAACTCCAAAATTACTTGACACTTTAAGTTGTCCTGGTGCTAGCAATAGCTTTTTAAGCTTTAAATTTTGAAAATCTACAATCTAACTTTCAAAACCTCTTTAAAACTTGAAAACTTTGAAAATCTCAACTATATAAAGTATTATGACAATATCCTGTTGACTTTTAAAGTCAAAAGCACCTTGTACCAAACACTACTTAACATATACTGTCCTAACTAAATTTTATATGAAATCTATTTTAAAACTAAAACTGTTAAATCCTTTTATCTACTCAGTCTTAGACTCAACTAATAAAGCTATCTAAACAATAAAATCTAAGGCTTATGTTCTAAAAAATACTAGTTACTCAGCTAAGTATTTCTTACACTAGTAAGTACAGATTTAACCAAGAGGACTATTTAGCTAGAATTAGTAATGGAAAATTAAAAACAGCTAAAACTAATGATCAACTAAACAAATTTTAATAAGGAATAAGCACAACTGAATTCACAATAAGCATCTGGAATAAGCTCAAATTCTACAATGAAAAATATAAAGTGAAACCTGAAGTTTTGTAATCTCAGACACTAGGCCACTCCTGTTGAGTGAGTGACCTTAAAAATCAATGTCCTAATGGCTCCTAGCCTCTAGACCAAGAGCACTTAGCTCAATAAGCTTCTTTGAGCTTATTCTTCCAAAAGCTTCCAATTTTGAATGAATCAACTCAAGTAATCATCATATTTGATTTGAATGAACAAATGAAGTAATTTGACTGACTTTTAAACTATAAGTAAATATAAATATAAGTACACAAAAAGGATCAGAACCCGCGCGATCAAGAAAACCGGAAGCAGTATAGAGTGTTCCCGGGTCGTTATGTCCCAACGAGGCTGAGATGGAACATCGAACACACCAGTTCCCTTAGAAAGTAAGTCGTCTTTAGTTTTGAACCCCAAACTTCGTTGGGCTAGCGGCAGGTGGGATAGGATATCACGACACATTCTTTTTACATGCACCTAATATCAACTGCATGCTTCATGGCAAAAATTTCCATATTCGTGCATTTTTGCATTCACATTTCATTCATGCTTCTTTGGCATTTATCTTTTAAATCACTATAAAATCTCGCTTTTTAAGTTACAAATTTGAAGCTTTTTCTGAAAACATCGATTGACTTAGTTGAATTAATTTGAGTACGTATGATTAGGTGGATTAGAATTCACGGTGAGAGAAAACAACAAGTTTTACTTGTATAAGTTTTTAGACAGAATCTTGCCTTAGCACATAAAACTTATATTTAACTCGATCATTTATCGTTCTTCACATTATTAAATTCAAAGCATTGAATTCGTGAAAGCTTGGGCACCTAAAGGAAACTAGTAGGGCTCAACTCGCCCGATCAATTGACAAAAATTCTTCTTACTCTTACCCAAAAAGAAAAGCGAAAACTGTGACAAAAACACTTATTTTATTTTTGAAAAATTTTCAATTTTTTCATTTTTTGGTATTTTGGTAGTAAAAGGGTCTTACGTGGTAACAATGTGCAGGCAAACAATCAATCGAAGATACCCCCCCAAACTAGAAACTAAACATCGTTCCTCGATGTTTTGAAGGGCTATTACCATTAATCTAGGCTTTTAATGAGGGTATGCCAAAAGATATTAAAACGTTAGTCGATAAGATTAGGATTTCTCGGATTCACAATCTGAAGCTGAGGATGTGAAACTCTTGACGAATGACATAATGAGAGTCTTCAATCGGGGCAATCCTGGACAATAAATAATAACAACAACATGGAAACACGGGTAATGGAAAAGACAAGCTATCTCACCAAAATAACAACACTTATTTATATCACAACTACGGATAAGCATGGGGTGCCTCCCACGAAGCGCTTGTTTAGGGTCGCGATGCTTGACCCATCACAAGGATTTAATTGATTCCTTGGGAAAGTTTGGAGATATGAACTACCAAAGTGTGGTCTGTTCCCTCCAATAGGTAATGCTTGTGACGCGATGGACATTCACTTTTGAAATTTTGGCCCGTTTGGCTTGAGGAAAGCTCAACAGTGCCGTCGGTAATACTTCTAGTGATGGAGAAAGGGCCATTCCAACGGGATTTTAGTTTGCCCGAGAAAATCTTTAATATGGAATTAATGACGGAGGAACTCGATTACCGATTTGAAAACACGGTTTTTGATTCTTCTTTGGAGTCATGGAGCTCTTTTGTTTTGGCCTTATAGATCAAGAGTTCTAATAGGCATTCCCATGACAGCTTTGTCTTGTGTACTCCATTTTTTTCGCTGAAAACATGATTTCGAAGTTCATTAAGTTCATCTGAGTTGAACTTTCGGTGATCACCCGTAATTACAGGATCGAAGTTTGCTTGCTTTAAGGACCCAGTAGGCTTTGTGCTCAGCTCGATCGGAAGATGCAGGCCTTTCCATACACAAGCTTGTAGGAGTACACCCGATGGGGTGTTTTGAAGCTCGTGCGGAATCGGCCCATGTGCATCATCTAGTTGTTCCGACCAGGAGGCACGGTTTTCCTCACCTATTGGTCCTTTCAAGGATTCTTTTCAAGCCTCGATTTGCTACTTCCACTTGCCACTTGTTTGTGTGGTGTGGATAAGCGGTGTGGAGGAGACGGTGAGTAACTCCATATTTCTGCTTGACCTTTGCAAAATGGTCATACAAAATGGGTTTTCGCCGTGTCACTTATGATTGCACGGGAGCACCAAATCTGGCGAAGAGAGATTTCAGAAAAATTTGCAAAACTACTCGGGCATCATTGGTGGGAGTGCTTTCGCTTAACCATTTTGCAAATAGGTCGATCCACGAGAATATACTTGTTCCATCGTGAAGACGGAACGGGGCCCATAAAGTCGTATGCCAAAGGTCAAAGATTTCACAAACTTGGGATGGAGGTTTTGTGGCATCCTCATCCGTTGTGAAAGTTGTTCTTGACGTTGCACGAGTCCACATTTTTGACAAATTCGTGGGCATCTTTATAAGATGGTGGGCTAGAAGAAGGAACCGGAGTTCAAAGATCTTTTTGGCTGTGAGGTTTGCACCATGATGTCCCCCGGTGGGGTCCATTGTGCAAGTGAGAGAATCTCAAGAGCTTTCATTGCCAGTGCACACATTGCCTGATCACTTGATCCGCCACAAATTTTATACAAGAAGGGTACGTCACTGAAATAGTGTTTTAACATCTTTTGATAAACTTGTTTTTCTGCTGGGTCGACATTGCCTTCACAATGATCTACCGCGTGGTAATTGCAAAGTCGGCAAACCACGGGGGTTCTATGAATCTCTACGAAAGTTCACCATATTTAACGTCTCAAGAGGAAAACTTTCATTTACCTCTTTAGGATCATTGACGGTTTTCATAGGGTTTTCCATTCTGTCAGTATGATCGGCTGCGACGGGTTCTCGGAATCCTTAGTATCATATCTTTCAAGTCAATTTTGGAGGAGGAGAACCCATCGGAGCTATCTCGCCTTGGCATCCCTTTTTTGCTGAGAGATACTTAAGGGCGAATTGGTCCGTATGCATATGTTTTGGTCTGATGAGGTAAGACTGAATTTATCGAAAGCATTACACTATGGCAAGTAATTTCTTTTTCGAGTCGTAGTGTGTTCGTTTGTGCTTCAATCAAGGTCTTACTAGCCATAGTGGTATAGTCCGAAAATGTTTCTCATGACGATTGCACCCAAATACTGCACTAGGCGAAATCGCTTGATCGCACATAAGTTCAAATGGAAGTCCCAGTTTGGAGCATCAAGATTGGAGCTTCCGTTTAAGTCTATCTTTCAATGTTGGGAAAGCTCGAATGCAGTCATCGGAAAAGATGAATGGGTATTCTTCTCAGGTGTATGGGTCATTGGAACAACACAAACACAACGTCCCCACCCACTTTTTTTACTGGATATTTTGCGAAATCCTGAATGAACCGGCGGTTAAAAAAAAACGGCATTGACCTAGCCAAACTCCTAATTCCTTGACGGTGGTGGATGTGAGGTAATTTTGCAATGACATCGATTTTGGCTTTGTCAACCTCAATCCCTTTCTTAGAAATTTTTATGGTCCGGGACATGCCTCTCTTGACATAAAATGGCTCTTCTCCCAGGTTAAGACTAAGTTGGTGTCGTCACACCTTTGAAGCATGTGGTACTAAACGGGGAGGGCAGTTTTGGAAAAGAATTCCCAAAGGGACCGAGAAGTAAGTCCATAAAGACTTCCATCGTCTTCTCAACCATGTCATGAAAGATTGCTAACATACATCGTTGAAACGTGCCTGGAGCATTGCATAAGCCGAAAGGCATGCGACGGTAGGCAAACGTTCCGTATGGGCAAGTAAAAGTAGTCTTTTCTTGATCACGGGGGTCAATGGGGATTTGGAAATAACCGGAGAAACCATCGAGGAAACAGTAGTATTCATTCCCCGCTAATCTCTCAAGCATTTGGTCCATGAACGGTAGAGGGAAGTGGTCTTTGCGGCGGGGCTTCATTTAACTACGATAGTCTATGCACACCGCCATCCGGTAACCAAAGAGTTGGAATCAACTTCATTTCCTTCGTTTATACCACAAGTCATTCATCCCTTTTTGGTTACATAATGTATCGGGCTTAACCCAGGGACTGTCGGAGATAGGGTAAATTCAATCCCAGCTTCGAGAATGTTTTCAACTCCTTTTTAATAACATCGTGGATTTTTGGATTTTACTCTTCTTTGATGTTGGGACGCTGGTGCATTGTCCTATTCCAGAAGAATCTTTTGGGTGTGGGTTACAAAATTCCGGGTGATAACCTGAATGTCAGAAAGTTTCCAAGCGAGAGCTCGCTTGTGGGACTTTAGCACTTTTTGAGAGCGGGATTTTTCTCAACATCATCTTTAGCAATATTGACGGGAAACTTGTTGTTGCCCTCAAAAATGCATACTCGAAGATGGGGAGGCAAGTTCATTGAGTTCAACCACAGTAGGTTCTTCAACGGTTAGAATTGGCTGTATGAGTTTCAAGACCTTAAGCTCAGTTCGGACTTCTGGGAGATAAGTCATTGACTTGGAGGGGTAGCTTAGCCGAGAAAGACTAAAGATAGTGGTGGTTCACTATTTCAAGATGGCTGGTTCTAGAATATGGAAGTCCCACCTCAGGTTCATAGTTTACGAAATGGATTATATGCTGGCAATCCGGTCTCATTGCTAGACCAAGATGAGTCGGCTTCTTCGAGATGCAGGGAAATCACTTTATCCCCAAATGGAGTTAGGTAGGAGGAAGAAGTAGCAACAATTGGATCATAATACGGAAGTGGAATTCCACTCTGCGATTATACAGTAAAACTAAGAACTTCTTGAGAGTATTCCTCACAAGCCATATCAATGACGTCTATCTTGTTGGCCGTCATGTGAGTGTTAATTGGCACGAGTATTCTCGAAAGTCTGACTCCAAATTGAACTACCTTAAGTGGTTCCAACACGATAATTTTAAGCGATTAAAGTGATAGCTTCACTTCACCCTATTCTTAAGAGTTAATTCACCTTGTGCACATCAATCAAAGCTCAGAGTGGTCTTTAAGAGCATCCTCCCGAGAATTAAGGGACTCGGGGGTCTGGCTCAACATCTACAACCACAAAGTCGGCTGGCAGTGAAATACACCAACTGTAAAGGAGATGTTCTTTTGACAATTCCCATTGGTTAGAATATTTGATCGATCCGCAAGTTCGAGGTCATGCAAGTTGGAGTAAGGTTCAGGGAAGTGAAGCTTTTTCCCAGACGAAGAATTGGCATTTAGATTAATGCTAGCACCGAGATCGGCTTAATAATGCTAGCATTCATCCATCCCCTGGAAATTCCACAAGAATCAGAAAGTGCGGATCTCCCAGTTTCTGGGTAACTTGTACGAGATGAACCGCGAACAAATGTTCATTCATCGAAGTTCGAGCTAGACAGGGTTCATTGGAGTTCGAAGCCCCCCACTTCAGTAGTTTCTCTTTATTCCCAAGTAAGGTACTTAGAGTCGAGGCGAATTTGGGCATCAAACAAGAGCATCCGTAAAGCTAAGCTCGAAACTATCTCTTTGAAGGATTTCATTAGAATTATGTCGAATTTGTTCTTAGATTGATTACGGCTATTTTCATTATCACTGCCTCGAAGGATATGGAAGAGAACGGGATGGTTTAGTGTTGGCACCGGGAGCAACAACAGGAAGCATCAATGGGCTCAAAAATCTGGAGTTGTGATTGGTTCAGGACACTACCGGAGGTTGGACGGGTGCGGTTACTTTGTGAGCCAAGAAGGGGTGCACTTGGTCCTTTGTCACCTCGGGTATTGGGCGTCACTACTGAAGAAAGTAGACCGAATTGGGGGTCTTGATATGCACACCGCTTCGGGTAGTGATACCTTTAAGTCTTCTCTTAAGGGTATTAGTAACTGTGTTATTACAGGAGTGTCCATGACCCTGAGAGTAGAAGCAGGTATTGCAGTACAAACTTGCCAAACATATCAGTCAGATTTGCCATTGGATTGTTCAATTTGTTGTTTCGATTTGCTATGCTCTGACCCTGGTTTTGGAGGTATTTTGAAAAAATGGTTTCTCATGATAGCATCATTAGCCTTGGGACGTAGTGTGTCAAAATCGTTCTTGGGTGAACACTGTGTTGTCTGAGGAACGGGGGCTTGATAAGCTGGGACTGAATTCTAACCTGGGGTTCTATGTAGTTGATTCTGACTGATTGGACTGGTTAAAAATTTCCACCTCTGTTTTGGTTGAAATTGCTCTCCCGGTTTTGGTTAGTATTCCCCCGTCGATTGAAAATTGTTTAGCATTATTAGCTGAGAGTTCTGAACGGTGGAAAACCTGGGAGGTCTAATTGTTTGCAACCATTTTGAGAGTCGGAAATTGGAGCTTACATTGGTTGTAATTAGCTGCAGCGGCTGGTGAACTACTCAGAATGTATGTCCGATGAACGTTGCCATGAGTGGCTGGGACGTTTTGGTGAGAATGGCACCACCACAAGTAACCACAACTCAGCTCAACTGCTTTGACAGGTTGGCAGGAGCATGGAGCTGAGCAGAAGCTGGGTTCTTCTTGTCTAAGAGTAGCTCGGACAATATCCTTTAGTTCAGCAACATCAGATGAAACAGCTTGGGTGGAAGAAGTGTTTGTACTTACCTTGGCAACAGCTGCTTAGCTCGTGTTGACGAACCTTGGAATTGCTTCGATGATTTTTTAAACATGCGCGAGGATTTTGTCCATAAAGTTTCAACCTGCTGCGGAGTTCACTGGAATCTTGATCATTAATG
Organism: Tanacetum coccineum; assembly: GCA_026074375.1. Classification (NCBI taxonomy): domain Eukaryota; kingdom Viridiplantae; phylum Streptophyta; class Magnoliopsida; order Asterales; family Asteraceae; genus Tanacetum; species Tanacetum coccineum. The sequence continues at coordinate 44,437 of BQNB010000836.1, forward strand.
TTCCAATAAGCATTATTAGGAATGTATCAAGTTGCTGAGGCAATTGAGAAATCCATGGTTTGTGGACATGCCCTATGTAGATCATTGAAACGATCCCAAGCTCATAGAACGATATTCATCGATCCTTTGCTGAAATATGGTGATCTCATTGCGAAGATTGTCGTTTTAGAGGGATGGGAATAAAAAACAGGTTGATGAATTTGGCTACAAGATCGTCCCAATGTTTGATTAGATCAGGGGCGGTTCTGTTTCTAGCCTTTTCGGGCTGCTCCCTCCGATAGAGAATGGATTAATCAGCATAGCTTAATCGTAGCAATTGGAAACAGGGGACCCTCTTTGTGGAGGTGATCTTGGTGAAGTACACGGAGATGAGCTATGCGGGGTTTCGTTGTCATGACCGAAGTAACTGTTTGTTCTGGACATGATTGATTAACCCATGCATTCAGCTCGAAAGTGTTTGTCACAATTTCAGGAAATAAGGATTGCGTCAGCGTACCTCGGTGGGTGATTGGAGCAATTGGAGCCTGTTCGGAGTAGTCTTGCCATTGGGCTCTTCGGCGAGGATACTTCCTGAATATGGTATTCTATTCGAAGAGGTTCGATACTACGGGCGGTTCTTCTGGTGGAGGAGGGCGCTGCTCACGATGACTGAGATCGAGTGCGCATGCGCAAATAGAAATAAAATTAATAAAAGAAGTTACACTAATTTTTTTGGATTTATTATATAATTCACAATATATTTTAAACGGGGACAAGCGATAGACAAACCTTAAGCTCAAATATCGATCTTACTCTTCGGTAGGCTCTCAGAATGAAAACGCCAGAGTGGCGGAGGAGTTAGGAATAGCGCGAAGCTTATTTCTCCTTTCGGGTCGTAGTTCCTAGGAAAACCTCCTGTAACCACAATTTATAGTTTGTCAATTAGAATGTGGTGAGCGTATTATCGTAAGTGACACAGAATAGGCAATCATGTTTTAATTTCTTTGGTTCGAGTTGGGAACCGAAAGTTCACGGAAGTTTTTATGATAATACCTTATATTGAGAATATTATATTTGGTATTTTTACCCAATTTATGAATTTATTTCTTTTTATGGAGAATGTTTTTATATTTTTGGTTTTTCTTTTGTTTTTAGATGATAATTATACTTAATAAGAGAAAATTAAAAATATTTTTGTACTTTTATGTTTTTTTAAAGAAAAATTATTCACAGATATAACTTAAATTGTCATTTACGTAGCGATTATTTTTTGAAGCCTCCCGGCAACGGCGCAAAAAATTGATCGTTGAAACTTATCCTTTAAAACGTTTATATATCTGATTTAATAAAAAAATTCAAGGATGCTGAATCCGTTGAGATCAAGAAAACCGGAAGCAGTATAGAGTGTTCCCGGGTCGTTATGTCCCAACGAGGCTGAAATGGAAAATCGCAAGACGATTGATGATTTGTGTTTGGATGTCACAAGGAATGATTTGGCCACTTATTATTATTAACAATAAGCAACACAAAAAGATATTGCAAGAGAATAAGCTTTCGAACAAGAATCAATACTAGGAATGACAAAAACACTTTATTAATACATTTTTACTAAACAACAAAAATATGATCAATAAACGTAAGACAAGTTATATAATTCTAAACTACTCTAAATAAATATGCAAATTCAAAAAGCAAGTGTGCTATATTTAAAAGTTAAACACAACAGTACTAACGACTGTACGAACAGTTTTAACTACAGTTACTAACTTGGAGTTTAGTACGGCTTGGCTAAGTTAGTACGGTTTGTGGTAGTTTAGTACTGCTATTTCTAAATAAGCAAATTAAGCATGCAATTAAGCTAAATTAAACAAGAGAAACACAACAGTACTAACAACAGTACTACCAGTATTAACTACCAGTATTAACTTAAAGTTAGTACTGCTAGTGTTAATTAGTACTGCTACCTTTGAAATCCAAGAAATTGAACTAGCAGTACTAACTTGGAGTTAGTACTGCTTGTTCAAAACAGCCTTTAACTTTTCCAAAAATCATTTTTATTTCAAACTTATTAAAAACAGATTATCAAATAACAAAGTAAAACACTTATAAGCAATTTTCAATCCATGATAAGCACTTAATTAAGCATGAATTAGTCTAGCAGTATAAACTTAAAACCAACAGTTGTATTGAATAAACTAGCAATTCTGTAGTAGACAAGTAAAGTAAGAAATAGAGAGACTTACTACACCCTTGCTCAAAACAGGGTCAAACAATGAATCTACAAGCTCTAGCTTGCATAGAACAAGCTAGTGAGAGTCTATAAGCCCATCCAAAACTGGCTTATCATCCATAACATAAGCTGAGGTATATTTGAGAGTGATTGGTGTGATATTCTCTTAACTACTTAACCTTTTAAGTTCACTTAGTTAAAACAGTTTGTAAACAAGCTGTATTGAGAGCTTTTGAACATAAAACAACTCAATTCAGAAACATAACACTTGGGATTATAAAGTGACTTTAAAAACTCAAACTTGCATTAAAACTTGAAAGTGTTACAAGCTGAAAGTAAAAACTGTAAATAACTGAAAATAAGCTAAGTTAAATTAAAAACTAAAAACTAGATTCTACTCATGATGATGCCTCAAAGGCTTACAAGAAGCTCTATATATAGCCGAAGTATTGGACTTGCATCTTGTGCTTCTTTGGAGAGATAAAACCAAGTGTGCTAGTTGTGTGAGGAGAATCTAGAGCAAATCCCAGCCTTTGATTTCTTTTGAGCTTCTTTGGAGACAATCTCAGCCATCGAAGTGCTTTGGGAATGGAGAGGGATTGCCAACATGGACTTTATAAAGCTGGGGGGGGGAAAGTAGGGTGGATGAAATGATTTGGTAGGATGTTGAGTGATTTTGCAGGAGAAGTATGGGAGCAAAACAAGGTGCGGAAATAGGGAGCGGGCTGTTTTGGTGTTGGCGGGAAGTGTTTATACAAGTTGGGTCTGTGACAGAGAGATGTTGAAGATGAATAAGAATGATTTTTGGGTTGTTGACATTCTATGTCACCTCTCGTTTTCTTCTTTTCATCTTTTCTTTTCCCCTTTTTCTCTTTTTAATAATGAAAGTTGTCAATCTTGCAACATCGAACCCCTGTGGTTTATGTTAAAAGAGATAAAAAAGAGTTTTCCTTTTATGGCAGTTTTTTGGCCCCTTGGTTTATATTTTCAAGAATTGCAAAAATCACCCCTTTTCTTTGTTTTCCTTTATAATATAACTTAGGGGTTTGGCATTTTTGACTTGATTGACTTTTTGACTTCACACACTTTTCCATTCCATTTCTGGTTTTGTCGTTTTTGGCCTTGTTTTTCGTCCTTTTGTGAGATATCCGTTCCTACACAACACAAATGCAAAACATACAAATATTTGGCAGTTTTTTTGTCTGTTTTTGGTCATTTAAGCTCGTTTTTAGAGGTAAAAGATATGTGTAATTAAGCACATATCAAATCCCCCAAACTAAGGTATTGTGTGTCCTCACGCAATGTTATGAAGTAAACACGTAAGCCCCGTTTTCTCCATTTTCTAAATTTTTACACTAACTATCAACTAATATTTTGGGATTTTCTTATTTTTAACAAGTTTGAATATCTATCATATATTATTACTGGGATCATAAGAATGAGAGCGTCCGTAGAGTGATCACGGATGTCACGCTGACGATAATTTCATGTCCTCGATTTTTTTTCACAAGTTTCCAACTAAGCAATTAAACAATCTTATTGACGACCATAAGTTTATATGTAAGCATCATACTTATGACTTGAGATTTTCAACTCCGAACATGGATATACGAATTGAATGTGTAACTCATTTTAAATTTAACCATAGACCAACTTATTTTCATAGTCATAATTCAAAATGAATCATGACTCAAAGCAACAACTTATTAAGACTTCGTAACTTGATTTCGAGATTTAAACTTTAGAACTTTTTGCAACATTTTCAACATCATAATCATAAGTTCTTAAAGCTAGGAATGCGTTGCTTAGTTTGAACCCCTACCTCGTGGTTAACGGAGCAGGATATCACAACCAACGACCGGTGTTCTTAGTTTGAAAACCCACCCCGTTGCTAGCGTAGTGGGAAATCACATCAACACCTTATTCCTAATATGGCTAAGGATTGGTGTCTTAGTTTGAACCCTCACCTAGACCTTTCTTCCAAGTGAGATATCACGACACACCAAATCCCTAGAAGTAAAGACGTCTTAGTTTGAACCCCCACCTCGTTGCTAGCGGAGTGGGATATCACGACACATCTTTAACTTGTTCCATAATATCAACTGCATGCTTCATTGGCAAAATTTCAATGCATTTTTGCATTCACATTTCATTCATGCTTCTTTGGCATTTATCTTTTTAATCACTATAAAATCTCGCTTTTGAAAACTCAAGTTACAAATTTGAAGCTTTTTTCTGAAAACATCGATTGACTTAGTTGAATTAAATTGAGTACGTATGATTAGGTGGATTAGAAATTCACGGGAGAGAAAACCACAAGTTATTCGTATAAGTTTTTAGAAGAATCTTGCTTAGCACATAAACTTATATTTAACTCTATCATTTCTCGTTCTTCACATTTTTAAAATTCAAAGCTATAGAATTCGTGAAAGCTTGGCCTAAAGGAACTAGCTAGGGCTCAACACGCCCGATCAAGTCAAAAATTATTCTTATTCTACCCAAAAGAAAAGCAAAACTGCGACAAAACACTTATTATATTTTTGAAAAATTTTTTTAATTTTTTCATTTTTTTGGTATTTTGGTGGTAAAAACGGGTTTACGTGGTAACAATGCTGCAGGAAACAATCAAATCGAAGATACCCCCCCAAACTAGAACTAAACATCGTCCTCGATGTTTTGAAGGGCATTACATTAATCCTAAGGCCGTTTATGAGGTATGCCAAAAGATAAAACGTTAGTCGATAAGATTAGGATATCAGATTCCCAAATGAAGCTGAGGATGTGAAACTCTTAAATGACAAAACTGAGAGTCTTCACAATCCGGGCAATCCTGGACAAATAAACAATAACAACAACATGGAAACACGGGTAATAGAAAAGACAAGCTATCTCACACAACAACAAAAAACACATTATTTAATACTACATATTACTACTAAAATTAAACTAGGATAAACATGGGGTGCCTCCCACGAAGCGCTTGTTTAGGGTCGCGATGCTTGACCCATCACAAGGATTTATGGATCCTTGAGGAAACAAGTGGAAATTAGGAACACCAAGTGTGGTACGTTCCTCCAAAGCAGTGCTTGACGCGATGACCATTCACTTTGAACATTTGGCCCGTTTGCCTTGAGACAGCACAACAGTGCCGTATGGAAAATACTCTATGATGGTTGAAAGGGCCATTCCAACGGATTTTAGTTTGCCCGGAGAAAATCTTTAAAATCTGGAATTAAAGAGGAGGACTCGATCACCGATGTTGAAAAACACGGCTTTTTGAATCTTGGGAGTCATGGAGTCTCTTTGTTTTGGCCTTATAGATCAAAAGAGTTCTCATAGCAATGATCACGAAGTTCATTTAAGTTCATTGAGTTGAAACTTTCCTGTTGATCACCCGTAATTGTAGGATCCGAAGTTTGCTTGCTTTAAAGGCCAGTAGGCTTTGTGCTGAAGCTCGAATCGAAGTGGCATGCCTTCCATACACAAGCTTGTTAAGGTACACCCGATGGGTGTTTTTGTCAGCTGTGCGGAAGCCCCATAAGCATCATCTAGTTTGTCCGACCAGGAGGCACGGTTTTCACTATGGTCCCTTTCAAGGATTCTTTTCAACACCACGATTTGATACTTCCACGCCCACTTGTTTTTGTGGGTGATAAGCGGTGAAGACGGTAGTAACTCCTATTTCTGCATGACCTTTGCAAACTTCATTACAAAAAATGGGTCCGCGATCACTTTATGATTGCACGTGGAGCACCAAAAATCTGGCGAAGAGAGATTTCAGAAATTTGCGAAACTATCGGGCATCCTTGGTTGGGGAGTGCTTTCGCTTCAATCCCATTTGACAAATAGTCGACTGCCTCGAAATATACTTGTTCCCTCGTGGAAGACGGAACGGGCCCAATAAAAGTCGATGCCCACATGTCAAAGAATTTTCACAACTTGGATGGAGTTTGAGGCATACTCATTCAACGTTGTGAAGTTTTTCCTTGACGTTGGCACGAGTCACAGTTCTTGACAAACTCGTGGGCATCTTTATAGATGGTGGGCCAGAAGAAACCGGAGTCAAAGATCTTTTTGGCTGTGAGGTTTGCACCATGATGTCCCCCGGTGGGTCCATTGTGGCAAGCTGAGAGAATCTCAAGAGCTTCATTGCCGTGCACACATCGCCTGATCACTTGATCCGCACAAATTTTAAACAAGAAGGGGTCGTCCCAGAAATAGTGTTTAACATCTTTGAAGAACTTATTCTTCTGTTGGGTTGACATGCCCTTCACAACGAAGTTACCCGCGTGATAATTTGCAAAGTCGGCAAACCACGGGGTTCTAGAATCTCCACGAAAGGTCACCATATTTAACGTCTCAAGAGGAAAACTTTCATTTATCTCTTTAGGATCATTGACGTTTTCATACGGGTTTTCCAATCTGGACAGATGATCGGCTGCGAGGTTCTACGGCTCTTAGTATCCAATAACCTTTTTAAGTCAAATTCTTGGATGAGGAGAACCCATCGAGCAATCTCGCCCTTTGGCATCCTTTTTTGCAAAGATAAACTTAAGGGCGGAATGGTCTGTATGCACTGCGCTTTTGTTCATGATGAGGTAAGACCTGAATTTCTCGAAAGCATACACTATGGCAAGTAATTCTTTTTCAGTCGTAGTGTAGTTCGTTTGTGCTTCAATCAAGGTCTTACTAGCATAGTGGATAGGCCGAAAATGTTTCTCATGACGTTGCCCCAAAACTGCACCTATGGCGAAATCGCTTGCATCGCACATAAGTTCAAATGGAAGGTCCCAGTTTGGAGCAATCAAGATTGGAGCTTCCGTAAGTCTATCTTTCAATGTTTGGAAAGCTCGAATGCAGTCATCGGAAAAGATGAATGGAGTATTCTTCCTCAATGAGATGGGTCATTGGTCCCGGGATATTTTTTGAGAAATCCTGAATGAACGCCGGTAAAAACCGTCAATGACCGAGAATCTCCTAATTCCTGTGACGGTGGGTGGGATAGGTAATTTTGCAATAGACATCGATTTTGGCTGTCAACCTCAATCCCTTTCTTAGAAATCTTATGGCCGAGGACAATGCCCTCTTTTTGACCATAAAATGACTCTTCTCCCAGTTAAGACTTAAGCTTGGGGTGTCTTCAACACCTTTGAAGCATTGTGTCTAAACGGGAGAATGCAGTTTTGGAAAAAATTCCCAAAGACGAGAATTCTTCCATAAAGACTCCATCGTCTTCTCAACCATGTCATGAAAATATTGCTAACATACAATCGTTGAAACGTGCCTGGAGCATTGATAAGCCTGAAAGGCATGCGACGGGGTTAGGCAAACGTCCGTATGGCAAGAAAAAGTAGTCTTTTCTTGATCATGGGGGTCAATGGGATTTGTGAAGTAACCGGAGAAACATCGAGGATAACAAGTATATTCATTCCCCGCTAATCTCTCGAGCATTTGGTCCATGAACGGTAGAGGGAAGTGGTCTTTGCGGGTGGCTTCATTTAACTTACGATAGTCAATGCATACCCGCCATCCGGTAACCAAACGAGTTGGAATCAACTCATTTTCCTCGTTCACTACCACAGTCATTCCTCCCTTCTTTGGTACACAATGTATCGGGCTAACCCAGGGACTGTCGGAGATAGGGTAAATCAATCCAGCTTCGAGAAGTTTTTCAACCCCTTTTTTAATAACATCGTGGATTTTGGATTTACTCGCTCTTCCTTTGATGTTTGACCGCTTGGTGCAAAATCCTCTTCCATAAGAATCTCTGTGGGTACAAAATTCCGGGGTTGATACCCTGAATGTCAGAAAGTTTTCCCAAGCGAGAGCTTCGCTTGTGGACTTTAGCACCTTTACGAGAGCGGATTTTTCCTCAACCATCCAACCTTTAGCAATAATGACGGCAACTTGTTGTCATCCTCCAAAAATGCATACTCGAATGGGGAGCAGTTCTTGAGTTCAACCTCAGTAGGTTCATCAATGGAAGTTGGCTGTATTGAGTTTTCCACAACCTTAAAGCTCAGTTCGGACTTCTGGAGATAAGTTCCTTGACTTGGAGGGAAGTGGTGGTTCACTATTTCAGATGGCTTCTAGAATAAGAAATACCCCCTCAGATCATCGTAGAATGGATTATATGCTGGACAATCGGAACATCTGCTAGACCAAGAAAGAGTCGGCTTCTTCGAGAAGCAAGAAATCACTATCCCACAAATGAGTTATGGTAGGAGAAGAAGTAAGCAACAATTGGATTCATAATACGTAGTGAATTTCCACTATGCCCCGCGATTTGTAATCATTAAAACCTAAAAAAAAAAAAAATAAGAACTCTTTGAGAGTATTCCTCACCATCATATCAAATGACGTCAATCTTGTTTTGCCGTCATGTGAGTGTAATTGGCCGAGTATCTTGAAGTCTGATCCAAATTGTAAGTGATGGCTTCACTTCCTATTCTAAGAGTTAATTCACCCTTGTGCACATCAATCAAAGCACGACCGGTTTTTAAGAAGCACCTCCCGAGAATTAAAGGGACTCGGGGGTCTGGCTCAAAATCTACAACCACAAAGTCGGCTGGAAAGTGAAGTAACCAACTTTAACCGGAGATGTCTTTTGCATTCCATTGGTTTTAGAGAATTGATCGATCCGCAAGTTCGAGGAGTCCATCAAGTTGGAGTAAGATCAGGAGTGAAAGCGTTTCCCCCAGACTAAAAATGGCATAGATTAAATGCAAGCACCGAGATCGGCTAATGGCTAAGCATTCCATCTATCCCTGGAAATCACAAGGAATCAGGATCTTGCGGGGTCTTCAAGTTTCTGGTAACTTGTTCAAGATGACCCCGAACAATGTTCATTCCCATCGAAGTTTCGAGCTAGACAGGGTTCATTGTAAGTTCCGAGCCACTTCAGCAAAGTTCTCTTATTCCCAAGCAGGGTTCTTTAGAGTCGAGGCGAATTTGGGCATCAAAACAAAGAGCATCCGTAAAGCTAATCTCGAAACTCATCTCTTTGAAGATTTCATAGAATTAGTCCGATTGTCATTAGCTTGATCCGGCTTCTTTTCATTATCCGCCTCGAAGGATATGGGAAGAGAAACTGAGGTTAGTCGTTTGGCATGGGGAGCAACAACAGAGCAACATGGGCTCAAGACTGGAGTTGTGATTTGGTTCAGGACCTTACCGGAGGTTGGAACGGGGCGGTACTTTGTGAACAAGAAGGGTGCACTTGGCTCCTTGTTCACCTCGGTATTGGCTTCACTACTGAAGACGTAGGAATTGGAGGTTCCTTGATATGCAACACCGCTTCCGGTAGTGATACCCCTTTAAGTCTTCTCTAGGGGTTAGTAACCCGTGTTAGCCAGGAGTGTCCCCTGACCCTGAAAGTAGAAGCGGTTTGTTGCAGTTTACAAACTTAGCCAACATATCAGTCAATTTGCCATTTGGATGTTCAATTTGTTTGTTTCAGATTTGCATGCTCTGACCGGTTTTTTGGAGGTATTTTGCATGTTTCTCATGAAAGCATCATTAGCCTTGACGTAGTTGCCAAATCGTCTTGGTTGACACTGTGTGTCTGAGGGACGGGGCTTTGGAAAAAATAAGCTGGAGACTGATTAACCTGGGTCTATAAGTTTGATTCTGACTGAAATTGGACTTTTTAAAATTTCCACCTCTTGTTTTTGCTTGAAATTGCTCTCCCGGTTTGTTAAAGTTATTCCCCCGAAATTGAAATTGTTAGCATTATTAGCTAGAAGTTCTAACGGGTGGAAAACCTGGAGTCAAATTGATTTGAAACCATTTGAGGTCGGAAATTTGGAGCTTACTTGGTTGTAAATTAGCTGCAGCGGCTTGTGACACATACCAGAAATGTTGTCCCGATAACGTTGCCATGATTGCTGGACCAGGTTCTGATGAGAATGGGCACCACCACAAGTAACACAACTTAGCTCAACTGCTTTGACAGGTGCAGGAGCTGGAGCAGAAGCTTGGTTCTTCTTGTCTAAGAGCAATGCTCGGACAATATCCTTAAGTTCAGCAACATCAGATGAAACAGCTTGGGTGGAAGAGTTCGTACTTACCTTGGCAACAACTGCCTTAGCTCGTGTTTGACGAACCTTGGACTTGCTCTCGATGATTTTTAAACATTCGCGAGGCATTTTTGTCCAAAAAGGTTTTCCACCTGCTGCGGAGTCAATGAATCCTTGATCATTAATGTTCAAAGTCATTAAAAAAAAAAGGAAAAAAAAAAAAAAAAAAATGGTTAAAATAAAAAAACAACAAAAAATCCCCTAGAATGTATCAAGTTGATGCAATTCTGAGAATCCATGGTGTGGACATGCCCTAAGTAGATCATTGAAACGATCCCAAGCCTCATAAAACGATTCATCGAACCTTTGCTGAAATCTGGTGATCTCATTGCGAAGATTCGTCGTTTTAGAGGGAGGGAAAAACTGGTTGATGAATTTGGATACAAGATCGTCCCAAGTTTGAATAGATCGAGGGGGTTCTTTTTCTAGCCATATTCGGGCTGCTCCCTCGATAGAGAATGGAAAAAGCATAAGCTTAATCGTAGCAATTGGAACATTGGGGACCCTCATTGTGGAGGTGATCTTGTTGAAGTAACGGATATGAGCATGTGGGTCTTCTTTGTCATGACCGAAGAACTGTTTGTTCTGGACAAGATTGATTAACCCAGCTTAGCTCGAAATTGTTGCCACAATTTCAGAATAAGGATTGCGTCCTCGACCCTCGGTGGGTGCTTGGAGCAATTGAGCCATAGTTCAGTTCCTGCCATTGGCTCCTACGGTAAAGGATCTTCCCTGAAATGGTATTCTATACAAGAGGTTTCAATACAACTGGCGGTCCTTCTGGTGGAGGAGGTCGCGGCTCACGAGACTGAGATCGAGTGCGCATGCACAAAATGGAAATAAATAAATAAAAGAAGTTACACTAATTTTTTTTTGGATTTTTGGATTTAAAATATATTCACAGTCTATTTTAAACGGACAAGAGATAGACAACTTAAGCCAAATAATCAATCTTACTTCACGGTAGCTCTCAGAATGAAAAACGCACAGGTGAGCGGAGGAGTAGGAATAGCGCGAAGCTTATTTCTCCTTTCGGGTCGTAGTTCCTAGGAACAACCCTCCTTATACCCACTTTATAGTTTGTTAATCAGAATGAGGGACCCGTAATATCGTAAGTGGACACAGAAGAGCAAGTTTTAATCTTTGTTCGATTGGGAACTCGGAGCATTTCACCCGGAAGTTATTATGATAATACCTCAATTGAGAATATTATATTTTGGTATTTTTACCAATTTATGAATTTTATTTCTTTTTATGGAAAATGTTTTTTATATTTTTGGTTTTTTCTTTGGCTTTTGTATAATAATTATACTAAAAAAAATAGAAAAATTTTTTTGTACTCTTTTTTTTTTTTTTTTTTTTTTTTTTTTTTTTTTTTTTTTTTTTTTTTATAGATTTAAACACAAGTTGTCAATACGTAGCGATATTCTTTTGAAGCCTCCCCGGCAGCGGCGCCAAAAATTGACTACGCGCGAACCAACCCTTCTTTTTATGTATCAATAAGTAAATATAAATATAAATACACAACAAGGGACGAAAACGCGCGAGACCAAGAAAACCGGAAGCAGTATAGGGTGTCTCCGGGTCGTTATGTCCCAACGAGGCTGGAATGGAATATCGAAAGACGATTTGAGGTTAACTACCCAAAATAAACACTTAAGCATAAGAATAAGCAACCAGAATGGACTATAATGATAAATAAGCTAGAAAACTAAAACTGATTAACTCTTAAAATTATTTTGAAAAGACAAATAAGTTCTACTGAAAACAGTACACTAAAATAAGCTTAATCTACTTTAAAAAGCTAAAGAAATCTTAAACAAGCTGAAATAATAAGCTGATAAGCTAAGTTGAACAACCAGTACTAACAGTTAAGACTAACAGTACTAACTTGGAGTCAGTACTGGTAGTGTTAAGTTAGTGCTGTTCCAAAAAGTGAACTACCAGTACTAACTTAGAGTTAGTACTGCTAGTGTGGAGTTAGTACTGTCCTAAAAATGAACTAGCAGTACTAACTTGGAGTTAGTACTGCTTGTTCAAAACAGCCTTTAACATTTCCAAAAATCATTTTTATTTCAAACTTATTAAAAACAGATTATCAAATAACAAAGTAAAACACTTATAAGCAATTTTCAATCCATAATAAGCACTTAAATAAGCATGAATTAGTCTAGCAGTATAAACTTAAAACCAACAGTTGTATTAAGTAAACTAGCAGTTCTGCAATAGATAAGTAAGAAAAAGAGAGACTTACTACACCCTTGCTCAAAACAGGGTCAAACAATGAATCTACAAGCTCTAGCTTGCATAAAACAAGCTAGTGAGAGTCCATAAGCCCATCCAGAACTGGCTTATCATCCATAACATAAGCTGAGGTATATTTGAGAGTGATTGGTGTGATATTCTCTTAACTACTTAACTTTTTAAGTTCACTTAGTTAAAACAGTTTGTAAACAAGCTGTATTGAGAGCTTTTGAACATAAAACAACTTAATTCAGAAACATAACACTTGGGATTATAAAGTGACTTTAAAAACTTAAACTTGCATTAGAATTTGAAAGTGTTACAAGCTGAAAGTAAAAACTGAAAATAAGTTTAAGTTATATTAAAAATTAAAGAAAAACTAGTTACTAACTTTTTTCAAAGGTTTACAATGAGTCTATTTATAGCCGAAGTCTTCCTTGCAGCTTGTGCTTCTTTTGAAGAGCAAAAACAAAGTGTGCTAGTTGTGTGAGGGCTTTCCAAAAGCTAATCCCAGCCATCCATCTTCTTTGTGCTTCTTTTGAGCAATCTCAGCCATCGAAATGGTCTTGGAGAGAGTGAGGATTGCCAACTTGGAAATGTGGGGTTATAGAGGAGTGAGGGGGAGGGTTTTGTCAAGTGGTTGATGGAGTGTTGCAGGGTAGAAGTATGGGAGAAAATAGGGTGCAGGCTGGTTTTGGTGTTGGCGGGAAGGTTTATACAAGTTGGGTCTGTGACAGAGAGATGTTGAAGATGATTAAGATGATGTTTGGGTTGTTGACATCTTATGTCCCTCTAGTTTTCTTCTTTTCATCTTTTCTTTTTTCCCTTTTCTCTTTTATAATGAAGTTTCAATCTTGGCAACATCAACCCCTGTGGTTTATGTTTGAAAGAGATAAAAAGAGGTTTCTTTTTTTGGCAGTTTTGGCCCTTGGGTTTATATTTTCAAGAAATTGCAAAATCAGCCCCTTTCTTTGTTTCCTTTATAATATAACTTAGGGGTTTGGCATTTTTGACTTGATTGACTTTTTGACTTCACACACTTTTCCATTCCATTTCTGGTTTTGTCGTTTTTGGCCTTGTTTTTCGTCCTTTTGTGAGATATCCGTTCCTGCACAATACAATTAGCAAAACATACAAATATTTGGCAGTTTTTGTCTGTTTTTGGTCATTTAAGCTCGTTTTTAGAGGTAAAAGATATGTGTAATTAAGCACTTATCAAATCCCCCAAACTAAGGTATTGTGTGTCCTCACGCAATGTTATGAAGTAAACACGTAAGCCCCGTTTTCACCATTTTCTAAATTTACACTAACTACAACTAATATTTTTGGATTTTCTCATTTTTTAACAAGTTTGACTTTCTTTATTTATTAATACTGGGATCATAGAATGAGAAGCGCCCGTAGAGTGATCTACGGATGTCCTGACGGATAAATTCATCGTCCTCGATTTTTCACAAGTTCCAAGCTAAGCAATTAAACAAGATCATTGTCGATATAAGTTTATATGTTAAGCCCTCATACTTATGACTTGTGAATTTTCAACTCCCAACATGGATATACGATTGAATGTGTGTACTCATTTTAATTTAACCATAGACCAACTTATTTTCATAGTCATAATTCAAAATGAATCATGACTCAAAGCAACAACTTATTAAGACTTCGTAACTTGATTTCGAGATTTAAACTTTAGAACTTTTTGCAACATATTCAACATTATAATCATAAGTTCTTTAAAGCTTAGGAATGCGTTGCTTAGTTTGAACCCCTACCTCGTGGTTAACGGAGTAGGATATCACGACCAACGACCGATGTTCTTAGTTTGAAAACCCACCCCGTTGCTAGCGTAGTGGGAAATCACATCAACACCTTATTCCTAATATGGCTAAGGATTGGTGTCTTAGTTTGAACCCTCACCTAGACCTTTCTTCCAAGTGAGATATCACGACACACCAAATCCCTAGAAGTAAAGATGTCTTAGTTTGAACCCCCACCTCGTTGCTAGCGGAGTGGGATATCACGACACATCTTTAACTTGTTCCATAATATCAACTGCATGCTTCATTGGCAAAATTTCTCATTGCATTTTTGCATTCCACATTTCATTCATGCTCCTTTTGCATTATCTTTTTTAATCAACTAAATAAAATCTCGCTTTTGAAAACTCAAGTTACAAATTTGAAGCTTTTTCTGAAAACATCGATTGACTTAGTTGAATTAAATTGAGTACGTATGATTAGGTGGATTAGAAATTTACGGGAGAGAAAACCACAAGTTATTCGTATAAGTTTTTAGAAGAATCTTGCTTAGCACATAAACTTATATTTAACTCTATCATTTCTCGCCAGCTCTTTCACATTTTTAAAATTCAAAGCAATAGAATTCGTGAAAGCTTGGCCTAAAGGAACTAGCTAGGGCTCAACACGCCCGATCAAGTCAAAAATTATTCTTATTCTACCCAAAAGAAAAGCAAAACTGCGACAAAACACTTATTATATTTTTGAAAATTTTTCAATTTTTTCATTTTTTTGGTATTTTGGTGGTAAAAACGGGTTCACGTGGTAACAATGCTGCAGGAAACAATCAAATCGAAGATACCCCCCCAAACTAGAACTAAACATCGTCCTCGATGTTTTGAAGGGCATTACATTAATCCTAAGGCCGTTTATGAGGTATGCCAAAAGATAAAACGTTAGTCGATAAGATTAGGATATCAGATTCCCAAATGAAGCTGAGGATGTGAAACTCTTAAATGACAAAACTGAGAGTCTTCACAATCCGGGCAATCCTGGACAAATAAACAATAACAACAACATGGAAACACGGGTAATAGAAAAGACAAGCTATCTCACACAACAACAAAAAACACATTATTTAATACTACATATTACTACTAAAATTAAACTAGGATAAACATGGGGTGCCTCCCACGAAGCGCTTGTTTAGGGTCGCGATGCTTGACCCATCACAAGGATTTATTGATCCTTGGGGAAAGTTTGGAGATCTGGAACTACCAAGTGTGGTACGTTCCCTCCAAAGTAGTGCTTGACGCGATGACCATTCACTTTGAAATTTGGCCCGTTGGCTTGAGAAAGCTCAACAGTGCCGTATGGAAATACTCTAGTGATGGTGAAAGGGCCATTCCAACGGGATTTTAGTTTGCCCGAGAAAATCTTTAATCTGGAATTAAAGAGGAGGACTCGATCACCGATGTTGAAAACACGGTTTTTGATCTTGGAGTCATGGAGCCTCTTTGTTTTGGCCTTATAGATCAAAGAGTTCTCATAGGCATGATCACGAAGTTCATTAAGTTCATTGAGTTGAACTTTCCGGTGATCACCCGTAATTATAGGATCGAAGTTTGCTTGCTTTAAGGCCCAGTAGGCTTTGTGCTCAAGCTCGATCGGAAGATGGCATGCCTTTCCATACACAAGCTTGTAAGGAGTACACCCGATGGGTGTTTTGTAAGCTGTGCGGAAGGCCCATAATGCATCATCTAGTTTGTCCGACCAGGAGGCACGGTTTTCACCTATGGTCCTTTCAAGGATTCTTTTCAAACCACGATTTGATACTTCCACTTGCCCACTTGTTTGTGGGTGATAAGCGGTGGAGAGACGGTGAGTAACTCCATATTTCTGCATGACCTTTGCAAACTGGTCATTACAAAAATGGGTTCCGCGATCACTTATGATTGCACGGGGAGCACCAAATCTGGCGAAGAGAGATTTCAGAAATTTGCAAACTACTCGGGCATCATTGGTGGGGAGTGCTTTCGCTTCAACCCATTTTGACAAATAGTCGACTGCCACGAGAATATACTTGTTCCCTCGTGAAGACGGGAACGGGCCCATAAAGTCGATGCCCCACATGTCAAAGATTTCACAAACTTGGATGGAGTTTTGAGGCATCTCATCACGTTGTGAAGTTTTTCCTTGACGTTGGCACGAGTCACAGTTCTTGACAAACTCGTGGGCATCTTTATAGATGGTGGGCCAGAAGAAACCGGAGTCAAATTCAAAGATCTTTTGCTGTGAGGTTTGCACCAAGACGTCCCCCGTGGTCCCATTGTGGCAAGCTGAGAGAATCCAAGAGCTTCATATCCGATGCACACATCGCCCTGATCACTTGATCCGCACAAATTTTTTAAACAAGAAGGGGTCTCCCCAGAAATAGTGTTTAACATCTTTGAAAAACATATTCTTCTGTTGGGTGACATGCCCTTCGACACGAAGTTTACCCGCGTGATAATTTCAAAGTCGGCAAACCAGGGTTCTAGTATCTCCACGAAAAGGTCACCATAATTTTAAACCGTCTCAAGAGGAAAACTTTCATTTATCTCTTTAGGATGATTGACTTTTTTCATACGGGTTTTTCCAATCTGGACAGAATGATCGGCTTGCGAGTTTCTCGTCTCCTTTAAGTATCAATGAACTTTGAAGTCAAAAATTCTTGGAGGAGGAGAACCCATCGGAGCAATCTCGCGCTTGGGGGCCAAAAAAAAAAAATCCCCTTTTTGCAAATAGATACTTAAGGGCGGAATGGTCTGTATGCACTATGCTTTTGTTTTCATGATGAGGCAAGACCTGAATTTCTCGAAAGCATAACTATGCAAGTAGTTCTTCTTGTCAGTCGAGTGTAGTTCGTTTGTGCTTCAACAAGTCTTACTAGCATAGTGGATATGCCGAAAATGGTTTTCTCATGACGTGCCCCAAAACTGCACCTATGGCGAAGTCGCTTGCACGCACATAAGCCAAATGGAAGGTCCCCAGTTTGGAGCAATCAAAGATTGGAGCTTCCGTTAAGTCTATTTTTTGCACAATGTTTGGAAGCTCTAATGCAGTCATCGGAATAGATGAATGGAGTAATCTTCCTCAAGGAGATGGTCATTGGTCGTTGATATTTTTGAGAAATCCTGAATGAACCGCCGGTAAAAACCGGCATGACCGAGAAAACTACTAATTCCTTTGACGGTGGTGGGATGAGGTAATTTTGCAATGACATCGATTTTGGCTTTGTCAACCTCAATCCTTTTCTTAGAAATCTTATGGCCAGAGGACAATGCCCTCTTTGACCCATAAAATGAAAAATCTTCTCCCAGTTAAGACTTAAGTTGGTGTCTCACACTTTGAAGCATTGGTCTAAACGGGAGAGCAAGTTTTTGGAAAGAATTCCCAAAAGACCCGAGAAGTGTCCAATAAAGACTTCCATCTTCTTCTCAACCATGTCATGAAAGATTGCTAACATACATCGTTGAAACTTGCCTGGAGCATTGCATAAGCCGAAAGGCATCGACGGTAAGGCAAAACTTTCCGTATGGGCAAGTAAAAGTAGTCTTTTCTGATCTGGGGGTCAATGGGATTTGGAAGTATCCGGAGAAACATCGAGAACAGTATATTCATTCCCCGCTAATCTCTCGAGCATTTGGTCCATGAACGGTAGAGGGAAGTGGTCTTTGCGGGTGGCTTCATTTAACTTACGATAGTCAATGCATACCCGCCATCCGGTAACCAAACGAGTTGGAATCAACTCATTTTCCTCGTTCACTACCACAGTCATTCCTCCCTTCTTTGGTACACAATGTATCGGGCTAACCCAGGACTGTCGAGATAGGTAAATCAATCAGCTCGAGAAGTTTTTCACTCTTTTTTATAACATCGTGGATTTTGGATTTACTCTCTTATGATGTTGGACCGCTGGTGCATAGTCTTCTCCATAGAGAATCATGTGGGTACAAAAATACCGGGTTGATACCCTGAATGTCAGAAAGTTTTCCAAGCGAGAGCTCGCTTGTGGGACTTTAGCACCTATACGAAGCGGATTTTTTCCTCACATCCAACTCTTTAGCAATAATTACGGGCAAACTTGTTGTCATCCTCCAAAAATGCATAACTCGAGATGGGAGGCAGTTCCTTGAGTTCAACCTCAGTAGGTTCATCAATGGAATAATTGCTGTATTAGTTTTCACAGAACCTTAAGCTCAGTTCGGACTTCTGGAGATAGTTCCTTGACTTGAGGGGGAAGTGGTGGGTTCACTATTCAAGATGGCTTCTAGAATAAGAAGTCCCCCTCAGGATCATAGTTAGAATGGCTTATATGCTGGACAATCCGATCATCTGCTAGACAAGGGGGGAAAAAAAAAAAAAAAAGAGTCGGCCTTTCTTCGAGAAGCAAGAAATCACTATCCCCAAATGGATTTATGGGTAGGAGAAGAAGTAGCAACCAATTGGATCATATTTCGGAGTGGAAATTTCACTAGCGAATTGTAATCTAGTAGAACCCAAGAAACTTCTGAGAGTATCCTCACAAGCCATTATCCAATGACGTCAATCTTGTTTGCCGTACATTGAGTGTAATTGCCGAGTATCCTTGAAGTCTGATCAAATTGTAAGTGATGGCTTCACTCCTATTCGTAAGAGTTAATTCACCCTTATGCACATCCAATCAAAGCACGACCGTTTTTAGAAGCACCTCCCGAGAAATTAAATGGACTCGGGGTCTGGGCTTCAAGATTCTACAACCACAAAGTCGGCTGGAAAGTGAAATACACCAACTTTAACGGAGATGTCCTTTTGCAATTCCCATTGGGTTAGAAATTGATCGATCGCAAGTCGAGTGTCATGCAAGTTGGAGTAAGATCCAAAGTGAAAGCTTTTCCCAGACTGAAAAAGCTCTTAGATTAATGCAGCACCGAGAATCGGCTAATGCTAAAGCATTCATCTATCCCTGGAAATTCACAAGGAAACAGGAACTTGCCGGGTCCTTCAGTTTTCTGGTAACTTGTTCAAGATGAACCGGCCGAACAATGTTCATTCATCGAAGTTCGAGCTATACAGGTTCTTTGGAAAGTTCGAGCCACTTCAGCAAGTTTCTCTTTATTCCAAGTAGGATTCTAAGTCGAGGCGAAATTTGGGCATCAAAAGATCAAGAGCATCCGTAAGCTAATCTCGAAACCATCCTCTTTGAAGATTTCATAGAATTTGTCGATTTGTTCATTAGCTTGATTACGGCTCTTTTCATTATCACGCCTCGAAGGATATGGAAGAGAAACTGAAGGTTTAGTGTTTGGCACGGGAGCAACAACAGGAGCAACAATGGGCTCAAGAACTGGAGTTGTGATTGGTTCAGGACCTACCGGAGGTTGGACGGGTGCGGTACTTTGTGAACAAGAAGGGTGCACTTGGTCCTTTGTCACCTCGGGTATTGGCTTCACTACTGAAGAAGTAGGAATTGGAGGTCCTTGATATGCAACACCGCTTCGGGTAGTGATACCCTTTAAGTCTTCTCTAGGGTTAGTAACTGTGTTACCAGGGAGTGTCCCTGACCCTGAAGTAGAAGCGGTATTGGCAGTTACAAACTTAGCCAACATATCAGTCAGATTTGCCATTTGATTGTTCAATTTGTTTGTTTCGATTTGCATGCTCTGACCCTGGTTTTGGAGGTTATTTTGCATGTTTCTCATGATAGCATCATTAGCCTTGACGTAGTTGTCAAAATCGTTCTTGGTGACACTGTGTGTCTGAGGAACGGGGGCTTGATAAGCTGGAGACTGATTAACCTGGGGTCTATGAAGTTGATTCTGACTGAAATTGGACTGGTTAAAATTTCCACCTCTGTTTTGGTTGAAATTGCTCTCCCGGTTTTGGTTAAAGTTATTCCCCCGATTGAAATTGTTAGCATTATTTAGCTTTGAAAGTTCTGAACGGGTGGAAAACCTGGAGGTCTAATATGATTTGAAACCATTTGAGGTCGGAAATTGGATACTTGGTTGTAATTAGCTGCAGCGGCTTGTGACACATACTCAGAAATGTTTTGTCCGATATAAAAAACCGTTGCATGCAATGGCTGGGACAGTTTCTGATGAGATGGTACCACCACAATACACACAACTTAGCTCAACTGCTTTGACAGGTGCAGGAGCTGGAGCAGAAGCTTGGTTCTTCTTGGCTCTAAGATCAAATGATCGGACAATATCCTAAGTCAGAACATCAGATGAAACAGCTTGGGTGGAAGAGTTCGTACTTACCTTGGCAACAACTGCCTTAGCTCGTGTTTGACGAACCTTGGACTTGCTCTCGATGATTTTTAAACATTCGCGAGGCATTTTGTCCAAAAAGTTTCCACCTGCTGCGGAGTTCAATGAATCTTGATCATTAATGTTCAAAGCATTATAGAATGTATCAAGTTGATGCAATTCTGAGAATCCATGGTGTGGACATGCCCTAAGTAGATCATTGAAACGATCCCAAGCCTCATAAAACGATTCATCGAACCTTTGCTGAAATCTGGTGATCTCATTGCGAAGATTCGTCGTTTTAGAGGGAGGGAAAAACTGGTTGATGAATTTGGATACAAGATCGTCCCAAGTTTGAATAGATCGAGGGGGTTCTTTTTCTAGCCATATTCGGGCTGCTCCCTCGATAGAGAATGGAAAAAGCATAAGCTTAATCGTAGTAATTGGAACATTGGGGACCCTCATTGTGGAGGTGATCTTGTTGAAGTAACGGATATGAGCATGTGGGTCTTCTTTGTCATGACCGAAGAACTGTTTGTTCTGGACAAGATTGATTAACCCATGCTTTAGCTCGAAATTGTTTGCCACAATTTCAGGAATAAGGATTGCGTCCTCGTACCCCTCGGTGGGTGCTTGGAGCAATTGAGCCATAGTTCGAGTGTCTGCCATTGGCTCTACGGTAGGATCTTCCTGAAATGGGTATTCTATACGAAGAGGTTCGATAACAACTGGCGGTCCTTCTGGTGGAGGAGGTCGTTGCTCACGAGACTGAGATCGAGTGCGCATGCACAAAATGGAAATAAATAAATAAAAGAAGTTACACTAATTTTTTTTTTTGGATTTTTGGATTTAAAATATATTCACAGTCTATTTTAAACGGACAAGAGATAGACAACTTAAGCCAAATAATCAATCTTACTTCACGGTAGCTCTCAGAATGAAAAACGCACAGGTGAGCGGAGGAGTAGGAATAGCGCGAAGCTTATTTCTCCTTTCGGGTCGTAGTTCCTAGGAACAACCCTCCTTAAACCCACTTTATAGTTTGTTAATCAGAATGAGGTGAGCCGTATATCGTAAGTGACACAGAAGGCAAGTTTTAAATCTTTGGTTCGATTGGGAACTCAGCAGTTCACCGGAAGTTATTATGATAATACCTCAATTGAGAATATTATATTTTGGTATTTTTACCAATTTATGAATTTTATTTCTTTTTATGGAAAATGTTTTTTATATTTTTGGTTTTTTCTTTGGCTTTTGTATAATAATTATACTAAAAAAAATAGAAAAATTTTTGTACTCTTTTTTTTTTTTTTTTTTTTTTTTTTTTTTTTTTTTTTTTTTTTTTATATTTATAGATTTAAACACAAGTTGTCAATACGTAGCGATATTCTTTTGAAGCCTCCCCGGCAGCGGCGCCAAAAATTGACTACGCGCGAACCAACCCTTCTTTTTATGTATCAATAAGTAAATATAAATATAAATACACAACAAGGGACGAAAACGCGCGAGACCAAGAAAACCGGAAGCAGTATAGAGTGTTCCCGGGTCGTTATGTCCCAACGAGGCTGAAATGGAAAATCGCAAGACGATTTGAGATTGTGCTTGAATTCACAGGGAATGATTTTGTGGGAAGTTAAAACTGAAAAGAAAATGCAACATAAAATTTAAAACCCCCAAAAAAGATAACATAAGCTGGAAATTGAATTAAAGCTACTAAAAACTTTTACACTAAGGCACAAATAAGCTAACTAAAATCTAAAATAGGCAAATTAGCATCAATTAAATCTAAATACAAAAGAGAAACACAACATTACTAACAACATGTACCACCAGTATTAACTACAGTATTTAAACTAACTTGGAGTTAGTACTGCTACGTATTAGTACTGCTCCTTTTGAAAATCCCAAAAAAATGAACTAGCCAGTAACTAACTTGGAGTTAGTACTGCTCTTTTTGAGTTAGTACTGTCCTAAAATTGAAACTAGCATACTAAACTAGAGTTAGTCTGCTTGTTTCAAAACAGCCTTTAACTTTTTCAAAAATCATTTTTATTTCAAACTTATTAAAAACAGATTATCAAATAACAAAGTAAAACACTTATAAGCAATTTTCAATCCATAATAAGCACTTAAATAAGCATGAACTAACACTAGCAGTATAAACTAACAGTGTCAACAAATGAACTAGCAGTTCTGAAATAGATAAGTAAAGCAAGAAAAAGAGAGACTTACTACACCCTTGCTCAAAACAGGGTCAAACAATGAATCTACAAGCTCTAGCTTGTATAAAACAAGCTAGTGAGAGTCCATAAGCCCATCCAGAACTGGCTTATCATCCATAACATAAGCTGAGGTATATTTGAGAGTGATTGGTGTGATATTCTCTTAACTACTTAACCTTTTTAAGTTCACTTAGTTAAAACAGTTTGTAAACAAGCTGTATTGAGAGCTTTTGAACATAAAACAACTTAATTCAGAAACATAACACTTGGGATTATAAAGTGACTTTAAAAACTTAAACTTGCATTAGAATTTGAAAGTGTTACAAGCTGAAAGTAAAAACTGAAAATAAGTTTAAGTTATATTAAAAATTAAAGAAAAACTAGTTACTAACATACTAGGTTGCCTCAAAGGCTTACAATGAGTCTATTTATAGCCGAAGTCTTCTTTGCAGCTTGTGCTTCTTTTGAAGAAGGCAAAACAAAGTGTGCTAGCTGTGTGAGGCTTTTCCAAAAGCTAATCCCAGCCATCCCATCTTCTTTGTGCTTCTTTTTTTGAGCAATCTCCGCCATCCGAAACGGTCTTGAGAAGTGAGGGATTGCCAACTTGGAAATGTGGGTTATAGAGGAGTGAGTGGGAGGGTTTTGTCCAAGTGTTTGATGGATGTTTGCAGGTAGAAGTAATGGGAGAAAATAGGGTGCAGGCTGGTTTTTGGTGTTTGGCGGAAGGTTTATACAAGTTGGGTCCTGTGACATAGAGATTGTTGAAGATAGATTAAGAATGATGTTTGGGTTGTTGAACATCTTATGTCCCCACTATTTTTCTTCTTTCATCTTTTCTTTTTCCCCTTTCTCTTTTAGCATGAAGTTCAATCTTGGCAACATCAACCCCGTGGTTTTTAAATGTTTAAATAGAGATAAAAAGAGGTTTTCTTTTTTTGGCAGTTTGGCCTTGGGTATATTTTCAAGAAATTGAAAATCAGCCCTTTCTTGTTTCCTTTATAATATAACTTAGGGGTTTGGCATTTTTGACTTGATTGACTTTTTGACTTCACACACTTTTCCATTCCATTTCTGGTTTTGTCGTTTTTGGCCTTGTTTTTCGTCCTTTTGTGAGATATCCGTTCCTACACAACACAAATGCAAAACATACAAATATTTGGCAGTTTTTGTCTGTTTTTGGTCATTTAAGCTCGTTTTTAGAGGTAAACTCAAATAGCTCATAAACTTTTAACACAATATTTAGAAATTTGGACTTTTATTAAGACTTTGAAGAGATTACAAACTGAGGCTATGATAACAACATTAAAAAGATCATTAAGTTGAAAATTACATAAGCTTAAAAACATAAATTAAAACTAAAAACTAAAAACTGAACTCTTTGTTAACTATGTCTTCTTTCTCTTATATAGGCTGAGAGTCTTCTTTGCATTGTGTTTGTTGTGTTTGTTTGGTGAGAGCAAACCAAAAACCAATCTTGACCCTTAATCCTGCCTTGGATCCCTAACCAAATCATCACAGCCCTTGATCTTCATTGTGCTTCTTTAAAAATTCATCACAGCCATAGAATTTGTGCTCAACATAGGATTGCCAAGGTGGCATGGCACCATGTGACTTAGAGAGGTTAGTGGAGAAGGGGGGAAGGGTTTATCCTTGGTGTTGTTTGAGTTGCAGGGTAAAAAGGGTGAAGACAACATGTGAGTGGTGTTTTGGCGGGAATAGGTTTGGGTGTACAGTGTCTGGGTTTTCTAAACTCAGGGGAAAAGTTTGGGCAAATGGCAAAAACAGCCCCTCAACTCCTATATGTATCTTGCAATTTTCGTCCTTGTGGTGATACAAGTTTGGGGAGATGGCAGAAATGCCCCCTCAACTCATACATGTTAATTACATGCATGGTCGTTGTGTGATATAACTTTAGGGGTTTGGCAGAATCAACCCCTAAAGTTATATTTTAGGTAAATTGCAATTTCAGCACTTGAACCTTTTATTCTTGACATACAACTTTATGATTTGGCATTTTTGGTCCCTCAAGTTTGTATTTTTCTGATTCAGCTTCTCGGGGTTGACTTTGACTTTGTCGGGGTTGACTTTTTTGTTGACTTTTTGACTTTGACTGACTTTGGCTTTGATTTGACTTCGTCTTTTCACACTTTTCCATTTCGTGCTCGGTTTTGTTGTTTTTGGCTTTGTTTTTGTCCTTTTCTTGATTATTCGTTTCCTGCACAATTCAAATGCAAAACATACAAATACAATATATTTTTGGTACGTTTTTAGTCATTTAAGTCCGTTTTTAATGGAAAATGGTATGTGTAATTAAGCACATACCAAAATCCCCCATACTAAGGTATTGCCGTGTCCTCACGCAATGTTATGAAGTAAACACTTAAGAAAACCAAGAATCTCGATCCCCCTCGACTAATAACCTCGAAAAGTAGCTAAGTGTTCGTCAAGGGGAAATAAAGAATCAATAGCTTCGACAAATCCCGTTTTCACCATTTTTATATTTACACTAATTATCCCTAATATTTTTGTATTTTTCTTTTTCTCAACTTACTTAACATGACAGTTTTCCAAAGAATGATTACTATTTTTTAATCAGTCGTCCGACTGTTGTCCAAGTTGGGGTTTTTAGGTGATATAATCTCTTTTCTTGGCGAGCAGTAGAAATCAAGTAATGCCTTGCAATCAAGCTTTATTTTGATAACTAAGATTTTGAGAGATAGATTCGATTTGTGGGTTTGTGAATGTTTTGAGTTGCCCCCAGTTAAAGCTTGGTTTGTCCGTCCAAGCGTCGTAGCAACACATTTCGTTTCGCAGTGAGCCCTCTTGCCTCCAATATGTTCGCACTTGAAGAAAGTGTATTCAACACAATGTTTTTCTCTGGGACTTTCATGCAATTATGAGTGTCGTGGGGACCACTGCAGACTTCACATGAGGTAATGATTTTATTCACTTGAGTAGGTTACGTCGGAGCAAGATGAGCTTCCATTAAGCGTTGGAATTGAGTTTCGATCTCGATTAGACGGTGGTCGGATGTACTCGGGACATCTTGAGGCAATGCGATTGCCTTGACCGGCTTAGCGAAATCCCTTGGGTCGTTCCAACTTTTGTTGTCATAGAGGGCGAGATCCTCTAATAATGCCCAGGATTCTTCGACGTTATGGTCACGAAGCTTACCATCGGCCGATTGGTCAATGGTTTGTCTTGTGACGGGATTGACATGGTCATAAAAAATCTGGACTTGGAACCAAAGGTCTATGCCATGATGAGGGACTTTTTGGAGCAAGTCCTTGAAACGAGTCCATGCTTCGGATAGAGATTCTTCATGGTGTTGTTGGAACATCAGAATATCATTGCGGAGTTTTGAGGTCCTTCCCGGTGAAAAGAATTGAGAAAGGAACCGGGTAGTAAGATCCTCCCATGTGGTGATGGATCCTGCTGGAAGACATTCAAGCCAATTGCTAGCTTGATCGCGTAGGGAAAATTGAAATAAACACAGGCGCGTTCTTTCCCTATTTTCATCATCAAAGTCAAGTGAGTTCACAAGTTTAAGGAAATCCTTGAGTGTTTGTTTTGGATCCATCGAGCCGAAGTCCGTGGAAATGAGCACGTTTTTGCACCAACCGGATGGCGTCGGATCGAAGAGGTACCACGTTGTTCCTTATGGGGAGCTCAATGGTATTCCTATAGCCCTTGTGGCTAGGTTTAGAGTAGTCTCCTAGAGTACGGATAGGATTCTCGTCTCCCATGGTGGTTGATGAGAATGGGTTATGAAACAGATAACACAAAGAAAAGATAGACTATAAGAAAGCTAATATGCGGAAATTAAGTCTTACTTGAAAGGATTCAAGTAAGTAGAACTAAGTTAAACTATGATCAATACCTAACTAACCCAGAACGACACGCCAAAAACTTGATGCGGTTCTCTGTTAAGACTTCTACACGAATTTTACAAAACTCCCTAGGCATAGCAACCTAATAGTTGTAGTAGTAGTATAGCAAAACCGGGGGTTGTTATCTTCACTCGAGGAAATAGAGTTGGGAAGGCTTTATCACGGTCTAATAGAATTCCTAAGGGTTGAGAAGATTCTTTTTGTGTTTTTATGTTTTATGGAAAGCAAGTAAATCATATATTTGAGAGGTTGGTTGGTTTTAGCTATTAAACTAAATATAAACTACGCTACTGGTGATAACAATATAATAAAAGACTGTGTTTATTTAATCATGTATTACTCCCTAGATTTGTTTCTCCTAGTGTTGTGCCCCTTGCACACAGTGAATGAATCCATGTAATTATTTCCTAAGTCATGAACGAATTACACGAACCCGCCGTCTACTTAGTATTCCGTTAAGGCAACGCACAAGTAAGGTAGTATGAAGACTATTACAAGGCCCCTAAGGGTATACTAAGTGCATGTGAAATATATTAAGAGTGGATCAACCATATTAGGGGGCAAGGTAGTATGAAGACTGTTACCCGATGGTATCCTTTCTACACAATCATGTTTTCCTAGACATATCAACAACGATACAGACAAAAGCTAGTTTTCTAAGACCTAACATGCACATCCATCACAAGAAGCAACACCACTAAGATCTACATTCTAGGTTTCATACAATCATAAATAAACACAATAGGAGGTTTAGCCAAGCATGTTAAAGATAAAGCAAGAACATAGATGAATCAAACAACACATAGACATATTGAATGATTAAATAAACCTTACTTGATTAAAACATGAGTTGGAGGAAGTACGGTAGGGTTTTTAGGCCTTAAAATCATCCCTAACAGCTGCTAAACGAACTAGGATTCGTACCCTCTTTTTATTCTAAAGTTACATACTCAAAACCCTAAATTCGGGTTTGTATATATAGGAAAAACGCTGTGACGGCGTCGCGTTTTAGTCATGACGCCGTCATGAAAGAGAATATTCTAGATAATGGGCTGGGTCTTGATAATAAAGTACAATTTGGAGCCTGTTGTGATGCTAATGGTATCACTCACAACTTCTCGGCTCCGCGTACTCCATAATCAAATGGGGTAGTTGAACGTAAAAACCAAACTTTGCAAGAAATGAGTCTTACAATGCTTAATGAACAATATATCCCTCAAAGTTTTGGTGTAATGCCGTCGACACCTCCACTCACATCTTAAATAGGATCTTAATTAGACCTTTCCTCGGAAAAACTCCTTATGAGCTTTTCAAAGGCAAAAGCCTTCACTATAATATTTTAAAGTATTTGGTAGTAAATTCTTTATTCTTAATACTAACGATTATCTTACTAAATTTGACCCTAAATCTACCGAAGGTGTCTTTCTTGGATATTCTCCTAATAGTAAGGCTTATATAATTCTAAATAAATAAACCATGAGGTTCAAAGAATCTCTAAATTTGAGATTCGACAAGAGTCCACCTCCTAAATCATCACCTTTAGTAGATGATGATATGATTGAAAATCAAATCATAGAGAACCAAATAGAAGATATAGAAGTCAAGGAAAATGGACCATTAAGCAAAGAAATTGTTAACATCAAAGAGTCTAAAGATCATCCCATAGAAAAGGTCACAAGAACTATGAACAAAAAAATGATGTGCGGTCGTCGTAGGACTTCTACATGAAGTTTTACAACTTCCTAGGCAGTGTACCTAACCGTTGTAGTGTAGTATAGGCAAGACTCGAGGGTTGTTATCGTTCTCTAGAGGAATAGACAAGAAGGTCTGGATTAAATGTTCACAAAGGTCTAGGGGTTGAAGGAAGATTCTTTTTGTGTTTTTATATTTTATGAAAGCAATTTAAATCTCGGGTTTAAAGAGGTTGGTTTGTTTTAATTAATCTAATTTTACTTTTAATCTAATCAAAGAAGCGTATTCACTTAGGATGCACTAATCTTTGCTAGCTATCCAATCCTACGCATTACTTTGTCACACTTGTGATGTATATGTAGGTACTATTCTAATGCATGGCGAATTACACGAAAACGCCATCTACGAAATAACTAACTAGAGCAACGCACAAGTAAGGTAGTATGACGACTATTACAAGGCCCATAGTCTAGATAAATGCCTTTGTATTAATACCTAAAGGGGATCATCCATACACGGGTAAGGTAGTATGAAGACTATTACTGGTGGAATCCTTTCTACGCAATCATGTCTCCCAAGATCTCACGATAAGGGACTAAACATGCACACACATCAACAAGAAGCAATAGGAAACTAGGATTATAAACTATGATTAATTAAACTCATTGAATTTGTCACGCCCTAATGATGAATATAGACGATCCACAACATCAATAAGAAAACAACAAGATATAATCAATCAATGACAAGTTTCATGCAATCCCAAATAAATACTAGATAAATTAGCCAAGCATACTTGAATAAGAACAATCAACAATAAGAATTAAAGACATAAAGTTATAATCAAGAATCCAAACCATTACAAGATGTTTATGGATGGATTAAGACCCTCTAAGCTGCTGGAAAAACACCTACCCAAACCCTAGAATCGGCCTTAGGGTTGGGGGCTTGATAAAAATGAGTTTATGAGGTTGTATAAATAGGCAAACCCTAGCAGACTCTCTAGACGACGTATGGAAAATCCCGATGCTGTCACAGCCTGATCTTCTACCGACTTGTATATTTTCTCGTTCTAAACGCGTAGGCTTTTGAATCGTCGAAATTTGAGTTCGTATGAAGAAGTTATGATCAAAACAATATCTGGTACTTCGCGCGCAAGTTGAATGATCATCTTTTATCTTGATTCTTCTAGGGTTTCTTTATGGTGGCTAGCCAGTTATGTCCAGACGCCGTCACAAAGATCCTGACGTCATCGCTTTCAAATCCAAATGGCGTCACAAGCAATCTTGACACCGTCTCCACACTCTGGTCTTGGTTCTTTAATCCGTCTTCATGCCAAATTGCCATCTTGTCTGGTTTCTTCCAAAATTGAGCCCAAGTCACGTGTATTTCCTCTAAATGTCTTCCAAGTGCTAAAAATGCAAAAGGAAACAATTAAGCACATAATTTAGACATTTTTGCATGATTATAAGGGTAAAATAACCCTGAAAAAGTGTATAAAATTACACCTTATCAAAGAACTCTAAGATCTCAAGTCCAAAACCAAAGCAACTTCTTTTGTTTCGTGTCTACTATCGAACCTAAAAACATTAAAGAAGCCATTCAAGATGAAAGTTGGACTATGGCTATGCAAGATGAACTAAACCAATTTGTAACAAATGATGTTTGGAGTCTTGTTCCACCACCCGAAAATCAAACCGTAATTGGTACTAAGTGGGTATTTAAAAATAAATTAGATGAAAATGGTGTCGTATCCAGAAACAAAGCTAGACTTGTTGCACAAGGATACAACCAACAAGAATGAATAGATTTCGATGAAACCTATGCTCCCGTAGCAAGATTAGAATCTATAAGAATCCTCTTTGCTTATGCTTGTGCACATGAAATCAAATTGCTTCAAATGAATATCAAAAGTGCCTTCCTAAATGGGTTTATAAATGAAGAAGTCTTGTCTCTCAACCTCCCTGCTTTGTTAATTTTGAAAAACCCAACCATGTATTCAAACTCAAAAAGGCTCTTTATAGTCTTAAACAAGCACCCAAAGCTTGGTATGATGGACTCAAGGCCTTTCTCCTTGATCATAAGTACACCATGGGCTTGGTAGATAACACTCTATTTACTAAGAAAAGAAAATCACATATCATCATTGTCCAATTTTTTTTTGAAAGGCAATAATTATACAAACCATAAACAAAAGAGAATAGATACAATACAAGGTATCCCCACAAACTAATCAAGCTAATTAGCAAGGAGAGGGACCCAAAGAGAAAAATAAAAATAAAAATCAACCAAACACAAACAAACTAGCATACTTGTCGTATACAACATCTTGAGGCAAGGACAAACAATACCATGACAAACACAAGGACCATGATGAGCAAATGACACCTATGTCCACAAGAGATGAAGACTCCCATAAACCAGGACCACAAAGCAACATCACCACATGTCCCAAAAATAAACAACACTATATAAAACCATATGCACATAATACTTCCAGCACACAAAAAAACTTGCAACAGACCCACATCTGAACTTGAGACAAAATACTTGTAGGAGACCCACAAAAGCATTATTAGAACACTTGTAGCAGAGTGGCAAATAGCCAAAAGAGTAAGGACATAAATCTCAACACAGAATGCCATTGAAACTCGAACCAAAGGATGATAAAAACTTCTACTATAGCCGAATTTTTATTGGATCCCATAACTATTGTTGCCAATCTATCTCTTTATATTTATTTGATCTTCTTAGAATCCACTCAAAACTTTTTAGTTTGATATCTTGAACAATTTTATTTGTACTAGACACCTTGTTGCCGAACATATAAGAAATTCTTTCTTTCCAAATGTAGTACCCGGTAGTCTAAATAACCGCTTGCCAAACACGAGAAAAGTGGATGAGAACATTAACGTTACCATTAGATGATAAGAATTCATCAATAGTGAAAGCGTTAACACTACCTACCTTCCACCAATTGAAAATCTTATCCCAAACACTCATAGCTAAATCGTAAGAGATCAAGCTATAAGCACATGACTCTACAATATTATTACAACTTAGGCATAGAACCGAGTCTAAATCAATACCTCTTTTATCTAACTTCACACGAACCAGAAGTCTTCCTCTTAAAGCCCTCCAAACAAAGATGTTAATTTTCTTAGGCACCAACTTGTTCCAAAGAATTTCTTGACCTCCATTATCCGAGAGTAAAATCTTTTCCTCAATCAATCTTGAAAGCTCTTTGACCGTGAACACTCTATCTTCAACAAGCGACCATCTCCATCGATCCCTACAATTATTAAAAACCATAACATGTTGCAAAACATCTTATAAATCCTCAAACTCCTTACTTACCCTACCCGTGATACTTCTCACCCAATCCCATTCCCACACCCATCTACCATCGACCCATCCCACTCTATCCAACACACTAACCTCCTTCTTCCTATCTACATGATAGAGTCTAGGAAATCTATCGCAAAGCCTCCGATTATCCAACCAACGATCTATCTAAAATCTTATATCCCTCTTATCCCCCAAAACCCCTATACAAGAAGATGTAAACTTTACCCCCAACCAATCAATCTCCTTACCAATTTTCATGATATCGCCCTAAACCCTGTCCCAATCACCCCCTACCTAAAGCCCTACCCCCAACCTATTATCACCATGAATACTCTTGACAATCTTAACCCACAAACTCCTCCCTCATTCCTAAACCTCCACCACAATTTACCTAGCAAAGCCAAGTTTTTTGCCTGTAATGACCTAATATTAAGCCCCCCATCTCCAAGCAAAGATTAAGCCGAACCTCATTTAACCTAAGAGATCTTATTCCCATCTCCCGACCCACCCCAAAAGAAGTTTTTTCTAATTTTCTCAAGATTTTTTATGACACTTAAAGGCACACGGAACATCGAAAAATAATACAAAGGCAAGCTACCAAGAACCGATTTCACCAATGTTAGACGACCCCCGATCGACATCATTTTAGCTTTTCAATCGGCCAACCTTTTTTGAATTTCTCCACCACGGGAGTCCAAGCATTAACCCTCCTCATGTTCTCCCTAATTGTTAACCCCAAATACGTAAACGAAAACTCCCTAATATCACACCCCATCCACCTAGCCATGTCTGATATTTCAAATTTACGTGGACGACATCATTTTCGGATCGACTTGTCAAGACCTTTGCGATGATTTTTCTAAAAACATGCATGATGAGTTCGAAATGAGCATTATGGGTGAATTGAATTTATTCATCGGTTTACAAATCAAACAACTAGAAGATGGCATCTTTTTCAACCAATCTAAATACATTAAGGAAATGCTAAAGAAATTTGGTCAAGAAGAATCCAAACCCATCAAATCTCATATGTCATCTGAAACTAAACTAACCCAGGACGAAGACGGGTATTTCGTTGACAACACAAAGTATCGTAGGATGATTGGTAGCCTTCTCTTCCTAACGACTAGTCGGCCAGACATCATGTTTAGTGTTTCTCTATGTGCCCATTTTCAAGAAGATCCCAAAACCTCTCATCTTGAAGTGGTAAAAAGGATTTTAGATACATTAAGGGAATAACACATTTAGGTTTATGGTATCCCATAGGAACCGATGTAGAAACCATTATTTACGCCGATTCTGATCATGTAGGAGATATGTCGATCGCAAAAGCACAAGCGGTGTGTGCACATTCATGGGATGTTGCCTCACATCGTGGTTCTTTAAGAAGCAAACTGCCCTAGCTATTTCCACCATCAAAGCCGAATACGTCTTCGCCTGAAAAGCTTGCCAACAAGCTTTGTGGAAGAAACAAGCCCTAGTTGACTATGACAAAAAATTAGATGACATACCCATCCTTTGTGATAATAAAGGTACCATCGAGCTAAGTAAGAACCCCGTTCTCTATTCAAGTACAAAACATATAGAAATCCGACATCACTTCCTTTGTGACAATGTCCAAAAAGGAAACATCTCAATTGAGAAGGTCTCCTCCGAAGACAACATAGCCAACATCTTAACCAAACCTCTCAAAAGAGAACCTTTTAACCTTCTTAGACTATGTCTCAGTCTCATGGAACCAAATGCCTAATTAACTATCAAGGTACGTAATTTCCTTCTTCTTCTTGAGTCTAGGAATCTATTTATGCACTAAAAAATATAACTTTCAGGATTTTTCATCATTCTACTATATGTACGCATTATATACTTATTATATGTATGCATTCTCATCATTAAGATTTTATTTCGTTACTCAAAACCCGAAAGCATTTTTCAAAAATAATTCTCACGACTAGGACTCACATGAAATTCTGCATTGTTTAATACAAAGTAAAAATGTTTTTGTACATCATATGTCTCTTGAATGCTAAAGGAATGCATAATTAATATGTATTTCCAAAAACATTCAATCGTAGCAACATCAAACCAAGGAGACTCTGGGTTATTTATAATTATATTTTCTTTCTTTTGAGTCGAGATAACCGTACCTCCACATTGTTTTCGTATAGGCACACACTAGAACAAAATGTTCTCTGCAGGTCTGCAGAAGTCGGTTCCCTTCATTACTGAAGGACGGTTCCATAACCGGCTGAACAATACATAAGCTTTGAACCAAATTTTGAACTTAAAACTCAACACTTTCCTACCAAATTCAACCTATTCCAGCTCTTAGGCTTTAGAAATTGACCTTAGGTAAATCTAATCATTAGATCTTTACCAAAATAAGAAGAAATGCATTTAATCATCTAAAAATTGGTGTTCCATAAATAGCTACCTTATCCCAAACATCCCTTCACCCATCCCTTTCAAGAATTCTTACTAATCATACAATGCCAAAGACAAATAAAGATAAGAAGTCAGCCAATAAGTTCAAACGTACTGCTAGAATAAGTGTCCGTGCATGTTGTTTTGTCAATCCTTGTCCCGTCTCTCCTCCCTACCAAAACCTATCTCCTTCTATTGACTATCAAACGGGCCCTCCACCAAGTCTCATTATGTCACCACCTCTTTCACCTATTGTCTCATCGGGCACCTCACCCGACAAACTTTTAAGTACTTCAAAGTCAACTCCACCTCCTTTGATTTCTTCACCACCATCACAACCATACAAATAATCCTCCCTGTTAGCCATAAACTTGGATCCGGTTGAGCTAATCTTCTCAACTCCACCCACATCGCCTCACCTATTCTTTGATTCTCTTGAGGACTTGCCTTCATGAACCACCAATCCTCCACCTCCAAGACCATCATTTGATTTAATTGAACGTTTGGCTAACAAACCACCGCCTCTCCCCGCCATGGAACCTTCTCTTCTACCTTTTCCACCACAAATTCCGCCTTTGGGACCCAATAATCCCTTTCCCATGCTCACTCATGAAATGTTTTATGATCATTGCCAATGCACGCAAGTCATCGTCAACGATCTCCGTGATAAAATGAGGTTCATCCTCAATCACATTCTCGAGCGCCTTGACGCACTCCCGCACAAAAATAACTTTTATATTATGCTAGTATAGGAGATGAATAAAACTATCCTTGTTCTTAGTTTTACTCATTTTTGTATTGATCTTAATATCTTAAAAATGGATGTTTATTTTATTACAAGGAATCAAATTCTCTATTAGTTGATTGTGCTTTGGATATGGTTACTTCCTGCAAATTATTTTATTACTCTTTGTACTCACCATATTATTAAAAAAGGTTAAAATTTGACTTTTCATACAGTAGTTGGTTCCCTCGTTAAATACAAGCCGGTTCCCCTTTCTTGATGGAATCGTCCATGTCGGTTCTTCAGTAGCATATTTTTGCTTCTTGCTTCTAACTTTTGTTTTGTAGGTACTCTTAAATTAAGGAGGAGCTCACATTAAAATAGCTAACATATTTGTTTTGTAGCATTACACCTCTTTTGATAATTCCCTTTCTTAAAGTGGATGCCTCCATCAAGGGGGACCATTGTATCTTGATTCACTCCGAATCAACTCTCATTAATATTCAACTTGCTTCGGATTGACTCATAATTATACCATATGTCTTGCATACCCAATCTTTTTGTTTCGACAAAAGGGAGAGAAGGGAAGTAAAAAGCAAATAATTTAGTACTTCTCGCTTTAAATTTTTTACTTGCAACAATCTTATGTTTTGTCATTAACAAAAAGGGGGAGATTGTTAATACAAATAAACAAGTAAAACACGTTTATTTCTATCTTACGATCTTCTCGTGTTTTGTCGATAACAAAACATAAATCATTACAAGTATTCATTTAAAGATGAAACTAACCATTACACATGTATTTGTTATTTCTCATTTACATCATCGATGACATATTCATCTTAGCATATTTGAGAATAATCTACCAAGATTACATATAATCTTTCAAGACTTGGCAATCAAAAAATTCAGATTGTGCTTTATACAGCCGGTTCCATACCCATACACTGACCAGTTCCCATAACTAGAAGAACCGTGCTACAAGACTTGTGTCAGAATGATGGTTCCATTCGTTTACACTGGCCGGTTCCTAGAATCGGTAGATTCGTGCTACAGGATAGCCGGTTCTATTGGCTTATAACGGCCGGTTCCATCCTGCACATGGAACCGATGAAACCGTGGTATAGTACAGTTCATGCCTATAAATACCAAGCCAATTCTCATGTTTTACTCACCCATTCTCATTTCAATCTCTCTAATAATTTGATCATTCTCTCTTATGTAGTTCTAGTTTATTTTCATATAGCATTTGCAGGTAATTCTCTTCGTGGAAGAAATTAACAAACAAGCATAAAAGACGATCAAGTTCAAGGAACTTTGTGTCGCATCTCCATCTCATTATCAAGATCACATTTCTGTATCTTGTTCATCATTTAGTAGTTGTAGTATCATTCATCATATTTGTAAAAGAAATGTAGTTGCGTTGATTTGATTTTACCTCGTGAAGAATCTAGTATTTAGCTTTGTACCATTAAAAGGGTGTAAGCAACATTGTGAGGCTTCTCTGCCGAGTAAATGAGATTGGTGACTAGTGTTTACGAACTATCGAGCAGGTGATTCGGGGAGTGGAGTAGGAAAAGGA
Source organism: Tanacetum coccineum (assembly GCA_026074375.1). Lineage (NCBI taxonomy): Eukaryota > Viridiplantae > Streptophyta > Magnoliopsida > Asterales > Asteraceae > Tanacetum > Tanacetum coccineum. The sequence continues at coordinate 80,861 of BQNB010000836.1, forward strand.
AGGTTTCCTTGTAGCCGAACCATTATAAACGCTTGTGTCTCGGTTATATCTTTTTTATTCTCTCTTACATTTATTTGCATTTCATACTTTCTTATTGCATTATCCAAACATCAATACCGTCAACTTCACATAATGTTGAAACTAACTTTTGAAAAGTAAAATTAATCGGTAAATCTATTCAACCCTCCCCCTTCTATTTTTTCACAATAAACATAACACAATCAATAATATAATTAACAAGCCACAACACAAGCATAAGTATAATGTAAAGAGAAAGCAATATGTAAAAGAGAATGCAAACCAGACACAGTGATTTATAGTGGTTCGGTCACGAAGCTCCTCTCCGCCATACTCCACTCCCCGAGTACCCAAGTCGAGAGTTACTTCACTAGATCAACAAGCTCCCTTCTCGGCGAAGAAACCTTACACAACGTCGCTTACACTTTATCTGATATAAAGCTAAATACCGGGATTTTACACACCGGGTAGAACCAACCCAAACCCGTTATGTTTTATGGCCCAACATAACAAACCTTATGATTTATGGCACAAACACATAAACCATCTAATAAAATGTGATGTCAATAGTGTATACAATAATGATCCAAGACATAAGTGTCAATTGGATATGAATGCCAAATCTAGATGAACTTCCATTGATAGGAAGCCTTCAAATTGATAAAGATGACGAGATCTCCAATCTTGTAGATCTAATCTTGCAGATCTACGATCTACATATGTATATGCTTTGTGATAGATGGAAATGGCAAGATCTCTAAGGTTTACTTTTATGGATCATCATAAAAGTATGCTTACAACAAAATGAATGTTAGAAGCATTATGATCATATAAAGATGAAGGTTTTTAAAGAGGAATTCCTACAGATCTAAATCAAAGAAAATGTATGAGTAGGATGTGTGAAATGGTGAGATTTGGTCTTTTATTTATAGGTAAATTTTTTACTGTTTGCCGGTTCCCTGCGGTACCCGCCATTACCCTTAGCCGATTCCCTTCCCGATTTTTTTATATCAAATCTTTCTAAGATCTTTTCTAGATATGGCAAGATTGTAGATGAGGTAATGCATGAGGTAAAAAAGTATTTTTACTTTCTTAAAATAAAAAGTAAACTTGTATATTGTAAGTAAACTTTATAAAATAAAATGTCTAAAAGTCTAGTTGTGTACTTGCAAAAATAAAATGTATTTTAACAAATGTGCAAGAAAACTTTATTGCTAAAAAAATAACGAAGTTTGTTTACTTGTATAAATAAAATATCTATTTAGACATAACCTTTAATGTAAAATAAAAGTGATGCATTTGTATAAAAATACTTGTAAATGCAAAATGTGAAGTGAGGTTTGATCATAATGCAACATAACAAATATGTACGAACCTGTGTTGGAACATACGAGGACTCGAGACCCGTCAGATGTGTTGATGATGTTGTTGAGTGACAAAATTTGATTACGAGTAACGTGTAAACTTTACGTTATGTATTACAAGTTACATGTTTGTCATTATTAAAACAAACGAGAATGTGTAGATTAAATATCATAATATTTGCATTAACAATCTCCCCCTTTTTGATGATGGCAAAATATGTAAATGTAATATATAGTAAATGTAAAAGTTACTTGTATCCCCGTAATACCTTTACATTACATTCTCTGTTTACACTCTTCTCCCCCTTTTGTCGAAACAAAAAGGGTGTGTCTTTGGAGTTTAACTTTATATCTCTTCGAAAAGGCGAGCTTGCATCATCCCTAGTGAAGTTAAATTGACTACCTCAATCATATATGGTTGCTTGATATCGATCACGGATCAAAAATAGAGGCTAACCTACATAAGCTGTTTTGCAAATATATATATATATATATATATATATATATATATATATATATAATAGAAGGACTATATGATGAAGAAAATGTAATTTCCGTTTTGTGAAATGAAAAATGATTGTTAAAGAGTAAAATTGATGATGAATGGCGTGCATTTCCTCCGCCTTGACAATGCTCCCCCTTGTTGGAGGCATCAAATATGATTAAAAAGCTACAACACAAAAATTAGTCGCAAACTATTATCCGTCCTTGAAAGAGTAAAAATAAAATACAAACAATGTAATATAATATCATTCTATAATTGCTGACGAAGCTCCACATTGCTCGAGGACCGTCTATATGATCCTAACAAAAACAAAAATTAGTGCAATAATAGCTTTTGTCCGTAGACAAATATATCATATACAACAAGTGTATAGACGAACCAATATGATTTCTTGATGAATGCTCCCACTTGATCTAGGTCGTCAAGATATCTCTACAAAAAGAAAATTAAATGTTGCAAACTTCATCCTTGGATGAGTATGCCATATACTACAAAGTGTATATGCTTGCACCTACAAAAGAAAAATTATACTTGCAAACTTTATCCGGAGACAAGTATGCCAAGTACAACATCGTGTATGTGAGTGATCCTAAGAAGAAACAATAAGAAACGTGCAAATTTCGTCCGTAGATAAGAATGCCATACACATTAAGTGTATATATGAAGTTGAACCTACAAAACAAAATATTAGTGCAATATATATATATATATATATATATATATATATATATATATATATATATATATAAATATAATATATATATAGTAAATAATACTTTCTCTTTCCGATGAAGTCATATACAATAAGATGTATGAATGATGCAAAAGTATAAATGATATAATCACAAGCAACTCAAATTAGAGAATTGTGATCATATATCAAAACATCTTATAAGGTGTAGTCTTTTACTAAGAAGGGCATACAACCATAAGGTAAAAATTAAGAATATAAAATGATTCTCCAAATGAACTCCTATAAAAATAAACTAAAAGTAAGATAATAGCAAAAAGTATAATCTTACTACTTGCATCATCGTGGTTAGTTTTGGTGGTGAGGTTGTTAAAGGTTGTGAGGATGTGTTAGAAAATGAGACGTATTTCATTACGAAATTCACTTGGCTTATGACAACATAGGCAAAGATGCTTATGAATGTCGGGTTATGGTTATGGTGGAAAGTTTTATGGTGAATCTTTTTGTAAGAATGACTTGGTGGATGACTCAAGATTGATAGAGGTAAAAAAATCTTTTCACTAAACCTTACCTTGTTGTATGATGAAGCACATGAGGTGCTAAAAGTGAGTGGTGAAAGACGGTGTTGATAATGCAAGCAACTAACAATGAATGCTTATAAATAAAATGGTGACGGTGATTATGCATGTATGAACATGTAATGAGATATATGAATTAAAGTATGATAAATATGGGAATGAGCACAAATTAACTTGATAAAGATATCGATCTTTATTGACCTACATAATTCAAAACGAGTTAGTTTTAAGTCTAATGAAAGATAAAAGCAAGAATACCATTTTACAACATAATAGTTCAAACATTTATACCAACAAATACGAATGACACTTGCTCAAATATTAACACACAAATGACTTAACAAGTAGAAACATAGATATACATATATACAAAAAAAACATGTTCGCAAATAGACACACAAATAGGAATACCCCTAAACTAAGCTAAGAGGAGGACATATGTTGCAACTAGCTTAAAATGTCATAATACATGTTTGAAAAATATTGGATAATTCTATGAGTTTTGGAAGGACTTAAGAGCTAGATAAGTCAAAAATAACTATTGAGTGACTTTAATAAAAGTATAAATAACCTAATTAAAGTGTTGGATTAAAAACTTAACTACCCTAAACGACAAAATGCCTACTGTAGAATCGACATGCGCGGTTCCTAGTGTAGGATGGAACCGTCTTAGATACAATGAATCGTCGATTTGCAGAACAGCAAAAATTAAATTTCAAAAAAACAAAAACGCAGAAACTAATTTCTACAACTATTTTTCTTTCTAAAAAGTGATTAATATACTTTCCTAGATGAGGCAAGTGTCTATTGGAGTGACCAAAGTAGTAAGAACCTATAATTACTAGATAAACAAACGCTCCTTTAATTTAATTTCAAATAATTGTAGGATATCAAACTAAGCTAATAAAAGGCCTACGACCAAAATTTTAGAGATTTACACACATAAAATCAAGTATTTAAAAAACACAACTAATGCAACAAACATATTTAAAAACTAAGGTAACAAGCACGGAATTGTTGTTAACCAAACACAAGTTTAATGAAGACTATGATTTAGATTATAAATTGATTGCATTAACAAAGACTAAAAGAATAAGGAACAAAGGAAACAAATAGGCCACGGAACCCAAAATGGTGTTATAGAATAATGAAGAGTGAGATGCACTCGCTTAAAAAAAATCATAGATTCTACATGAATACCAAGAAATACTTTGACATCATAAATTGAACAAGAAGCAAGTAAAGCATGTACAATGTCATATAAGGACAAGATAAAAAGAATCATGCAAAACCATGTTTAAGCCTTAACATTTAGTATCATGAAAGTAAGCATAAAATCATTTAAAAGAGAAACATCACCTTCCTAAGGTTTACGCATTTGACAATTAATCAAATACCAAGATAACGTCAAGATAAATAATCAAACAAGAATATATAATCAACACATGTATGTGAAATGCAAGATGACATGATAGACTAACGAAAAAGATCATATTTACCACTAGTATGGAAAATGAAGAATTAGATGTGTTTGGGAGATGGTGAACTAAGCGGATTGCAAAGTAAGAAACCAATTTCAAAATGAGTAAATAAATTATACAAAGTGTTTTTGAGATCCCCCTTTTTCAATATGACAAAAATATTTACAACTTTTGGCAAAAACGCTATGACCCAAATTTGACCTTTTGTTATTATAAACTAACAACAATATATTACAAATCATTCCTTAAAGAATATTTTTATATAAGACTAGACTCATTTACCTTTAAAACGGCGGGTGACACAACTTCTAACTCTATACGGTTGATTCTATACGAAATTTCCAAGATGACCCATTTTCTGCAAAACTTGTCCTGATTTTATATATTGCTAAAATGACCAAAACTCGACTTATATAACTCGACATAATATCAAAACTTCCATATTTTATTCATAAAATATATACTTTAATATCAAATGCACACTTGGTCCAAATAACCGGGGAACCGTTCTTTACAGGTTTTGCCAAACACTAGTTTTGACCTTTTTAACTATAACTATAACTTATTACTTTGACATGCTTTAAAATATGTTTTAACCCTATAACAAGACATCATTACACTTCATTATTAATTTGAGTATTTTGAATGAAACCTTCAAGTTGCCAATCCTATTTTGATGTGCATAACTTTTATAACAATATTTGTCAAAAACCTTTTAACTAACTTACTTTAGTTTTTATTCTTAATTAAGATATTGAGATTATGTAAGATGTTGATATAGCATATGCAAAGAAAAAGATATATGCCTATATGAGGTGCATGAGATCTAGCATAAGCAAAATATGCATATTCATGAAATCAAAAAGCTAACACATAAATAACATGGCATCCCAAACACTAGTGTTACACAAAAAATAACAAGCTCAAATACAAGATGTAATAGTATATAATACTAAATAAAGTGCAACAAGTAATCATATAGCTTGTTACATAATTTAACCATCATTTATACTAATATGATTTACCTAAACATTTTCGGAAATACATTTTCAATAAAACTAGGAGTTATCCCAAACACTCCTTTTAAATCATATTGATTCGTAAATATTCTTTGAGAACCTAAATTGAAAAACGATCGAATGAAAAGCATGATAAGGTAGGCACATATATTTCACAAATAAACAAGCTCAAATACGATTTGAAATAAGCATACGATCAAGATGTATAAGCAATGCAAAGTAAAACAACTAGTCATATAGAATACAAAAATACTTTTCTTCGCCTTGCGTTGAATATGACAATGTATACGAAGCTTGATTAGTTTCCAAAATACTTTAATTTCAAAAGAGGATGTATCAATATTCAAAGGATACCATCTTAAATTGTCCGACTCAAAAATTCGAGTTTCATTGTAAATACGAAACTTAATATTTTGGACACTATGTATTATTTTACTAATTTAACTTCCTTAATCTTTTAATCATATCTTCTAACCTATTTTATTAGAAAGTAGACTCAATTCTCTTCGAAATGGTAGGTGGCACGACTCGTACGAACTTACGGTTAATTTTTATGAGCTTTCGAAGTTGACAAATTTTTTGAAAAGCCTACTGTAGAACAGGATCCGCCGGTTCCTTTACCAAAGGGAACCTCCCTTTGTTAACAAAGGGAACCGCAGGTCTGCTCGAATTTTCCAAAAATGCATATTTAGACCCGACAAAAAGATTTAAAACTTGGTAGGCTTTAAAGTACACTTATATAACAAATTTTATTCATTATTCAAGCTTGTATTAACAAAGATATTCAACAACAAAACTTTGAAGTATAAAACAACGATAAACTTTTCATATTAAGTCTCACTTTTCGGATAATTTGATGCATGGATCGTACTCGGTTTTGAAAACCATTTGTTTTGAAAACGAGAGCCACGTGGCTCTGATACCAATTATGGAAAACGTAGACGGAGTGAATACATTTTCGATTAAAATCTTAAAACTTTTATATCAAATCTTCAGACAAGCTTGGCATAATATGAAAATACTAATTATAGTCGATGACTATATGGATCAGTGTTGCCCATCAAAAAGTCCTACATACAAGGCCGTTAATTGCCACCTAGCCTACAACAGCCACCGACCTTACCGATTTATGTAACTAGGCCAAACAAATAGGTCAACAGTGGTCAACGGCAATCAACGGTGGTCAAACTTGTCAGAAACCTTCTAATCTTGCTAGAAGTACCTAAAACCCATCGTAAACTTGTCTTAATCACTTATATAACAGTTTAAATCTATTACAAGTTGTTTTTTCAAAAAAAATATAGTCAATAATACCTAAAACTTGCCAAAAATACACTAAACTTTCCGAAAATACCTAAATTTGCATAAATAAAAAAAAAACAATGGGAAAAAAAAAAAAAAAAAAATAAAAAAAAAAAAACAAAAAAAAAAAAAAAAAAAAAAAAAAAAAAAATTGGTCAATTCGAATTAATCGCTATTAAGTCCTAGCCTAGAAGACCGATTACAAGCTACAAGGATGTCGAAACCGCTCCATCTAATGACCATATTTTTTGCAACCTTGATATGATAATTAAAAGCAAGAATGAAACAAGTCACAACAAAGAAATCATAAAACATAGACAACAAACAATAATATAATAAACAAGCAACAACACAAGCATAATTATAATGTAAAGAGAAAGAGCGATATTAAAAAAATGCAAACTGGACACATGCTTAATTGGTTCGTCACAGACTCTAACCACCCTACTGCTACTCCCGAGGTAACCCAAGTCCGAGAATATTTACTAGATCTCCCTTCTCGATGAAGAAACCTTACACAACGTCTCTTACACTTTATCCGGTACAAAGCTAAATACCAGGTTCTTACACACTAGGTAGAACCAACCCAAACCCGTTATGTTTTATGGCACGACATAACAAACCTTGTGATTTATGGCACAAACACATAAACCATCTAATAAAATGTGATGTCAATAGAGTATAGAATAAATATCCAAGACATAAGTGCCAATGGATATGAATGCCTAATCTAGATGAACTTTCATTGATAGGAAGCCTTCAAATGGATGAAGATGATGAGATCTCCAATCTTGTTGATCTACACATGTATATGCTTTCTGATGGATGGAAATGGCAAGACCTCTAAGGCTTGCTTTGTGATCATCATAGAATATGCTTACAACAAAATAAATGTATAAGCAATTATAATCAAATAAAAAATGGGGGTGTTTTAAAATGTAACCTATCGATCTAAATGGTGAAAAAGTGCAGAGAATGTGTTTAAAAGAATGTTGTGAAATGATGAGAATTTATCTTCTATTTAAGCAAAAATTTTTTTACTGTTGTCGATATCCCTCGGTACCCTGCCGTACCCTAAAAGCCGGTTCCCTTCATGATTTTTTATACTCCATCCGTCCCAAAAAAGTGTCCACCTTACTATTTATGTTTGTCCCAAAAAAAGTGTCCAGTTTTTATTTTAATGGGGGTATTTAAAATGTAAACCTACTGATCTAAACGAGTGAAAAAGTGCAGAAAAGTATGTGTAAAAGATGTGTGAAATGGTGAGATTTGGTCTTTTATTTATAGGTAAATTTTTTACTGTTTGCCGGTTCCCTGCGGTACCCGCCATTACCCTTAGCCGATTCCCTTCCCGATTTTTTTATATCAAATCTTTCTAAGATCTTTTCTAGATATGGCAAGATTGTAGATGAGGTAATGCATGAGGTAAAAAAGTATTTTTACTTTCTTAAAATAAAAAGTAAACTTGTATATTGTAAGTAAACTTTATAAAATAAAATGTCTAAAAGTCTAGTTGTGTACTTACAAAAATAAAATGTATTTTAACAAATGTGCAAGAAAACTTTATTGCTAAAAAAATAACGAAGTTTGTTTACTTGTATAAAGAAAATATCTATTTAGACGTAACCTTTAATGTAAAATAAAAGTGATGCATTTGTATAAAAATACTTGTAAATGCAAAATGTGAAGTGATGTTTGATCATAATGCAACATAACAAATATGTACGAACCTGTGTTGGAACATACGAGGACTCGAGACGTCGAGATGTGTTGATGTATGTTGAGACAAAATATGATTACGAGTAACGTGTAAACTTTACGTTATGTATTACAAGTTACATGTTTGTCATTATTAAAACAAACGAGAATGTGTAGATTAAATATCATAATATTTGCATTAGCAATCTCCCCCTTTTTGATGATGACAAAATATGTAAACGTAATATATAGTAAATGTAAAAGTTACTTGTATCCTCGTAACACCTTTACATTACATTCTCCGTCTACACTCTTCTCCCCCTTTTGTCGAAACAAAAAGAGTGTGTCTTTGGAGTTTAACTTTATTTCTCTCCGAAAAGGCGAGCTTGCATCATCCCTAGTGAAGTTAAATTGACTACCTCAATCCTATATGGTTGCTTGATATCGATCACGGATCAAAAATAGAGGCTAACCTACATAAGCTGTTTTGCAAATATATATATATATATATATATATATATATATATATATATATAATAGAAGGACTATATGATGAAGAAAATGTAATCTTCCTTTGGGTCGAAATGAAAATGATTGTTGAAGAGTAAAATTGATGATGAATGCGTGCATGCTCCGCCTTGACGAATGCTCCCCCTTGTTGGAGGCATCAAGATATGATTAAAAAGCTACAAACAAAAATTAGTGCAAAACTATATTCGTCCTTGAAAGAGTAAAATATATACAACAAAGTGTATATAATATGCATTCTATAAATGCTTGACGGAAGCTCTCATTTGCTCGAGGACGTCAAGTATGATCCTACAAAACAAAAATTAGTGCAATAATAGCTTTTGTCCGTAGACAAATATATCATATACAACAAGTGTATAGACGAACCAATATGATTTCTTGATGAATGCTCCCACTTGATCTAGGTCGTCAAGATATCTCTACAAAAAGAAAATTAAATGTTGCAAACTTCATCCTTGGATGAGTATGCCATATACTACAAAGTGTATATGCTTGCACCTACAAAAGAAAAATTATACTTGCAAACTTTATCCGGAGACAAGTATGCCAAGTACAACATCGTGTATGTGAGTGATCCTAAGAAGAAACAATAAGAAACGTGCAAATTTCGTCCGTAGATAAGAATGCCATACACATTAAGTGTATATATGAAGTTGAACCTACAAAACAAAATATTAGTGCAATATATATATATATATATATATATATATATATATATATATACTTCGTCTTTCGATGAAGTCATATACAATAAGATGTATGAATGATGCAAAAGTATAAATGATATAACCACAAGCAACTCAAATTAGAGAATTATGATCATATACCAAAACATCTTATGAGGTGTAGTATTCTACTAAGAAGAACATACAACCATAAGGTAAAAATTGAGAATATAAAATGATTCTCAAAGTGAACTCCTATAAAAATAAACTAAAAGTAAGATAATAGCAAAAAGTATAATCTTACTACTTGCATCATCGTGGTTAGTTTTGGTGGTGAGGTTGTTAAAGGTTGTGAGGATGTGTTAGAAAATGAAACGCATTTCATTACAAAATTCACTTGGCTTATGACAACATAGGCAAAGATGCTTATGACTGTCGGGTTGTGGTTATGGTGGAAAGTTTTATGGTGAATCTTTTTGTAAGAATGACTCGGTGGATCCTTACGTTGTTGTATGATGAAGCACATGAGGTGCTAAATGTGAGTGGTAAAAGAGGTGGCGAAAGATGGTGTTGACAATGCAAGAAACTAACAATGAATGCTTATAAATAAAATGGTGACGGTGATTATGCATGTATGAATATATAATGAGAGATATGAGTTAAAGTATGATAAACGTGCCAATGAGCACAAATTAACTTGATAAAGATATCGATCTTTATTGACCTACATAATTCAAAACGGGTTAGTTTTAAGTCTAATGAAAGATAAAAGCAAGAATACCATTTTACAACATGATAGTTCAAACATTTATACCAACAAATACGAATGAAACTTGTTCAAGTATTATCACATGAAAGACTTAACAAGTAGACACATAGATAGACATATATACAAACAAAACACGTTCGCAAATAGACATACAAATAGGAATACTCTTAAGCTAAGCGAAGAGGAGGACATATGTTGCAACTAGCTTAAAATGTCATAATACATGTTCGAAAAATATTGGATAATTCTATGAGTTTTGGAAGGACTTAAGAGCTAGATAAGTCAAAAACAACTATTGAGTGACCTTAATAAAAGTATAAATAACCTAATTAAAGTGTTGGATTAAAAACTTAACTACCCTAAACGACAAAATGCCTACTGTAGAATCGACATGCGCGGTTCCCAGTGTAGGATGGAACCGTCTTATGCTACAGATGGAATCGGCATCTGCAGACTAGCATAATCAAATTTCAAAAAAACAAAAACGCAGAAACTAATTTCTACAACTATTTTTCTTTCTAAAAAGTGATTAATATACTTTCCTAGATGAGGCAAGTGTCTATTGGAGTGACCAAAGTAGTAAGAACCTATAATTACTAGATAAACCAAACGGATAAACCAAACGCTCCTTTAATTTAATTTTCAAATAATGTTAGGATATCAAACTAAGCTAAATAAGGGCCTACGACCATAAATTTCTGAGATTACACACATAATATCAAGTATTTAAAAAACACAATTATGCAACAAACATAATTTTAAACTAAGGTAGCACGAAATTGTTTTTACCAAACACAAGTTTAATGAAGAATATGACTTAGATTAGTAAATTGATTGTATTAACAATGACGTAAAAGATAAGGAACAAAGGAAACAAATAGGCACGGATCCAAAGATGGTGTTTTAGATAATGAAGATGAGATGAACTCGCTTTAAAAGAAAATCATAGATTTCTACATGAATACCAAGAATACTTTGACATAATATAATTGTACAAGAAGCAAATAAAGCATGTAGCAATGTCATATAAGGAGCAAGATAAAAAGATCATGCAAACCATGTTTAAGCCTTAACATTTAGTATCATGAAAGTAAGCATAAAAGCATTTAAAAGAGAAACATAACCTTCCTAAGGATTATGCATATAATAATTAATCAAATAGTTATCAAATACCAAGATAACGTTAAGAAAAATAATCAAACAAGAACATATAATCAACACATGTATATGCAATGCAAGATGACATGATAGACTAACGAAAAAGATCATATTTACCACTAGTATGGAAAATGAAGAATTAGATGTGTTTAGGAGATGGTGAACTAGAGGATTGAAAAGTATGAAAAGACAATTTCAAAATGTGTAAATAATTTTAACGAAGTGTTTTTGAGATCCCCCTTTTTCAATATGACAAAAATATTTAAAACTTTTGGCGAAAATGCTATGACCCAAATCTAACCTTTTGTTATTATAAACTAACAACAATATATTACAAATCATTCCTTAAAGAATATTTTTACATAAGACTAGACTCATTTACCTTTAAAACGACGAGTGGCACAACTTCTAACTCTATACGGTTGATTCTATACGAAATTCCCAACATGACCCATTTTCTGCAAAACTTGTTGTCCTGATTTTATATATTGCTAAAATGACCAAAACTCGACTTATATAACTCGACATAATATCAAAACTTCCATATTTTATTCATAAAATATATACTTTAATATCAAATGCACACTTGGTCCAAATAACCAGGGAACCGTTCTTTACGGGTTTTGCCAAACACTAGTTTTGACCTTTTTAACTATAACTATAACTTATTACTTTGACATGCTTTAAAATATGTTTTAACCCTATAACAAGACATCATTACACTTCATTATTAATTTGAGTCTTTTGAATGAAACCTTCAAGTTGCCAATCCTATTTTGATGTGCATAACTTTTATAACAATATTTGTCAAAAACCTTTTAACTAACTTACTTTAGTTTTTATTCTTAATTAAGATATTGAGATTATGTAAGATGTTGATATAGCATATGCAAAGAAAAAAATATATTCCTATATGAGGTGCATGAGACCTAGCATAAGCAAAATATGCATATTTATAAAATCGAAAAGCTAACACATAAATAACATGGCATCCCAAACACTAGTGTTACATAAAAAATAACAAGCTCAAATACAAGATGTAATAGTATATAATACTAAATAAAGTGCAACAAGTAATCATATAGCTTGTTACATAATTTAACCATCATTTATACTAATATGATTTACCTAAACATTTCTAGAAATACATTTTCAATAAAACTAGGAGTTATCCCAACCACTCCTTTTAAAATCATATTGATTCGTAAATATTCTTTGAGAACCTAAATTGACAAACGATCGAATGAAAAGCATGATAAGGTAGGCACATATATTTCACAAATAAACAAGCTCAAATACCATTTGAAATAAGCATACGATCAAGATGTATAAGCAATGCAAAGTAAAACAACTAGTCATATAGAATACAAAAATACTTTTCTTTGCCTTACGTTGAATATGACAATGTTTACCAAGCTTGATTAGTTTCCAAAATACTTTAATTTCAAAAGAGGATGTATCAATGTTCAAAGGATACCATCTTAAATTGTTCGACTCAAAAATTCGAGTTTCATTGTAAATACGAAACTTAATATTTTGGACACTATGTATTATTTTACTAATTTAACTTCCTTAATCTTTTAATCATATCTTCTAACCTATTTTATTAGAAAGTAGACTCAATTCTCTTCGAAATGGTAGGTGGCACGACTCGTACGAACTTACGGTTAATTTTTATGAGCTTTCGAAGTTGACAAATTTTTTGAAAAGCCTACTGTAGAACATGATCCGCCGGTTCCTTTACCAAAGGGAACCACCCTTTGTTAACAAAGGGAACCGCAGGTCTGCTCGAATTTTCCAAAAATGCATATTTAGACCCGACAAAAAGATGTAAAACTTGGTAGGCTTTAAAGTAGACTTATATAACAAATTTTAATCATTATTCAAGCTTGTATTAACAAAGATATTCAACAACAAAACTTTGAAGTATAAAACAAAGATAAACTTTTCATATTAAGTCTCACTTTTCGGATAATTTGATGCATGGATCGTACTCGGTTTTGAAAACCATTTGTTTTGAAAACGAGAGCCACGTGGCTCTGATACCAATTATAGAAAACATAGAGGGGGTGAATACGTTTTCGATTAAAATCTTAAAACTTTTATATCAAATCTTCAAACAAGCTTGGCATAATATGAAAATACTAATTATAGTCGATGACTATATGGATCAGTGTTGCAAAAAAAAGGTCTACAAGGCCGATTAATTGCCACCTAGGCGCTACAAGGCCACCGACCTTACCGATTTATGTAACTGGGCCAAACAAATAGGTCAACAGTGGTCAACGACAATCAACGGTGGTCAAACTTGTCAGAAACCTTCTAATCTTGCTAGAAGTACCTAAAAGTCATCGTAAACTTGTCTTGATCACTTATATAACTGTTTAAATCTATTACAAGTTGTTTTTTCGAAAAAATCTTGTCAATAATACCTAAAACTCGCAAAAAATACACTAAACTTTCCGAAAATACCTAAATTTTGCCAGAAATGTCAATTCGATTAATCGCTGATTAATCCCGCCTAGACCGATTACAAGCTACAAGATGGTCGACCGCCCAGCTAACGACTCACGATTTTTGCAACCTTGATATGGATAATTAGAAAGCATAGAATGAAACAAGTTCACAATACAATCATAAACATAACACAAACAATAATATAATTAACAAGCCACAACACAAGCATAAGTATAATGTAAAGAGAAAGCGATATGTAAAAGAGAATGCAAACCGGACACAATGCTTTATAGTGGTTCGGTCACAGAGCTCCTAACCACCCTACTCCACTCCCCGAGTACCCAAGTCGAGAGTTACTTTACTAGATCTCCCTTCTCGGTGAAGAAACCTTACACAACGTCGCTTACACTTTATCCGGTTCAAAGCTAAATACCGGGTTCTTACACACTGGTAAAACCAACCCAAACCCTTTATGTTTTATGGCCCGACATAACAAACCTTGTAATTTATGGCACAAACACATAAACTATCTAATAAAATGTGATGTCAATAGTGTATACAATAAAGATCCAAGACATAAGTGCCAATGGATACGAATGCCTAATCTAGATGAACTTTCATTGATAGGAAGCCTTCAAATGGATGAAGATGACGAGATCTCCAATCTTGTTGATCTACACATATATATGCTTTCTGATAGATGGAAATGGCAAGATCTCTAAGGCTTGCTTTGGTGGATCATCATAGAAGTATGCTTACAACAAAATGAATGTTAGAAGCATTATAATCATATAAAAATGGGGGTGTTTAAAATGTAAACCTATCGATCTAAATGAGTGAAAAAGTGCAGAGAAGTGTGTGTAAAAGATGTGTGAAATGATGAGATTTGGTCTTCTATTTATAGGCAAAAATTTTACTGTTTGTCGGTACCCTGCGGTACCCGCCGTTACCCTTAGCCGGTTCCCTTCCTGATTTTTTATACTCCATCCGTCCCAAAAAAGTGTCCATCTTACTATTTATGTTTGTCCTAAAAAAGTGTCTAGTTTTTATTTTTAGATAGTAATAATGACTTGTTTTCCTACTTTACCCTTATAATCAAAACATGCATTAATTACTCATTCCTAATTTCTATATTAACTATGAGTGTAAAAATGAGTTTTTATCAATCAAAACTAGCATTAATTACACATATCATAATTTGTCCAATTTTTGTTTGTGGACACTCTTTTTGAGATGAAGGGAGTATCAAATTTTTCTAAGATATTTTCTAGATATGGCAAGATTATGAATGAGGTTATGCATGAGGTAAAAAAGTATTTTCACTTTCTTAAAATAAAAAGTAAACTTGTATATTTAAATTGTAAGTAAACTTTATATAATAAAATGTCTAAAAGTCTAATTGTGTACTTGCAAAAATAAAATGTATTTTAACAAATGTGCAAGAAAACTTTATTGCAAAAAAATAATGGAGTTTGTTTACTTGTATAAATAAAATATCTATTTAGACGTAACCTTTAGTGTAAAAATAAAAGTGATGCATTTGTATAAAAATACTTGTAAATGCAAAATGTGAAGTGAGGTTTGATCATAATGCAACATAACAAACATATACGAACCTGTGTTGTAACATACGAGGACTCGAGACGTCGAGATGTGTTGATGTATGTTGAGACAAAATATGATTACGAGTAACTTGTAAACTTTACGTTATGTATTACAAGTTACATGTTTGTGATTATCAAAACAAACGAGAATGTGTAGAATAAATATCGTAATATTTGCACTAACACAATTATTTAAAGCTTTGATTGAAACTTGTAATTTTTTAAATCACTAGGTGTAATGAGGCAAAATTGCTAAGTACATTTCACAAAAGATGTGAATTGGCGGGAACACCATGACCTCGGGTGAATTTTGGCATCAACCATTGTTCACCCCACAAAGAATAGCTTTGGCAACTCTCCTAAGCCAGTGGAGCACCAATTGGAGTAGACAGAAGCCTAAATTCGAACCCTTTACTTTTTATTCACAAAATCTTTCCAGTGAACTATAAGTTTTCAAAAGTGGCAACTAACCGAGTCAAATCTTTTTGGTTGCTAAGTACATTATTCACAACTATATTCGAAAACTATATTCGGAAGGGGATCATAATTTAGAATAACCAAAGATGAAAATAGAGACTATTTATTTGGTACAAGAGTGGAGTACGTTGTCTGCGTGTTGACTAAGAATAGAAGAAAAGCTAAAATGTAATGAGTGTTACCTTTTAAGATATAGAGACTTACATTTTGTGATGAAAGTGGTGAGCGCAAGATTGAGCTCAACTTGTGTAAAGCAACGAGTCAACCATATACCTTGAAAGTTGAGAATGGTGAGCTAAATATCAAGCTAACATTCTACAAAGCAACAAGCCAACCATGCACCTTGATAAGTCCATTGGATTATATATCCTATGAGTTGTACTTTACTAGAAATGGTAGTTGTAGATTTTGTATGGCATGTTACCGCGGTGTTTATCGTGCTAGCCATCATTATGTTCTTGGAGACAATTTGGTATACATTGTAAAATACCAAAATACTTTTATTGATTGAATGACTTACATATGAGATAGCATATGTATTTATACTAAATACATAATTTTGACAATAAGCAACCTAATCAAAACCCTAAACCTAATGGACCACAAGCCCACAATCGAGCTTGGGTCAATAACTCATCTAACATACATACCATGCATTTGTAGTACAAGCGATATTCACAACTGGAGTAGGATTGATACCTAGGTAAAATAGGTTTTGCACATGCATACATAAAAACTATTTTAGTATTTTTCTCATAAATTTAATTACCACTCATCTTCGGTACAATGGAAATACAAACTTTTAATCTCAATTAACAATTTCTGTAATCAATATCAAAAACAATACCACAACTTAATAATCACTCAACCAACCTTATTTTAGTGATTTATTATTACCAAAAGAATACAAAAGATCAGTCCTTAAATTGGATGCTAACCAGAACAATTACAATAGAAATAAACAGATGATCTCTTCTAGAAAGACACCACCTCTCACAATAATATCACTCAAACACTTAGACATAAAACTTGATGAGAGATTGATCAAGCTGATTAACAAGACATCATCAAATATCAAAGATTGATATCAATAAGAGAGAATAACATACTAGATAATTTTAAGAGAGAATATGATCGGATTTCAACAAGATGAATGAAACCCTAGCTGGAAGAGAAGTATTTATAGCCACATGTTTTAGAATGGCCCTTTAACTTAGAAGACTTGTCAATTTGAGCTTGCCACTTTCTCTTCATAGAATAACTTTGACCTTTTGGCATATTAAGTCCCTCACTTCTAATTTGACCACTATTTGACTTTTTATCTTGAACATCCCCCTTCAAACTAAAAGTGAGACTCTTGTTTACTGCACCATTGCTTGCCTTCTTTCTTGCAAACATGTCAAACAAACCAAGCTTTCTGCAAAACAACTCATGTTGAACAACTCTAAGACATTTGGTAAAAATGTCTGCCACTTGTAAATCAGTATGGATTTTAACAGTTTTAATAACACCAACAAAAACTTCCTCTCTCACCAAATGCACATTAATTTTTGAATGTTTTGACTTCTCATGAAGCACATGATTTGCTGCTAATTGAATAGCAGAATTGTTATCACAAGATCAACATGAAATAAATTTGTTACACCAAGACTGTGCAACAAATTTCCCAACCATATTACCTCACAAGTAGCTAAAGCCATGGTCCTATATTCAGCTTTAGTAGAACTTTTAGATAATGTAGCTTGTTTTTTACTTTTCTAAGAAACCAAAGAATACCCAAGAACACACAATATACAGTAACAAATTTCCTGGCCTTTGGACATTTTGCCCAATCAGCATTAGAAAAAACCCTTAATTTCAAATATGAAACTCTATCAAACTGAATGCCCAACCCAGGTGACCCTTTTAAGTATCTTAAAACTCTTAAAGCAGCTTTCATATGAGACTGTAAAGGACTATGCATATGTTGACTCAAGCAATGAACAACATAACTGATGTCAGGTCTAGTATTAGTTAAGTAGATGAGTTTTCCTACCAGCTTGTAATAATTGGTAAAATTTCTCAAATACTTGTCCTATTTAGACTCAATGTGATTCAAAATAGTTTTTTTGGCAAAGGAATATCAACAGGTCTAGCAACTAAAAGCCCATACTCATGTAACAATTCTAAATAGTATTTCCTTTGTGTCATACACAACCCTTTATCATTTCCAAGACCTTAATTCCAAGAAAATAATTAAGTTTTCCCAAATCCTTTATAATAAATTTTGAACTTAAAAACTTTTTAAAGTCATCAATTTCCTTTTCATTATTCATAGTGATCACAATATCCTCAACATATACCAATAATGCCACTAAACTCTCACCACTTTGTTTGACATACAAAGAGTAATCAAACTTGCTTTATTTGAAGCCATGCTCAGCCAAGGCAGTGATAAGCTTAACATTTCACTGTTTTGGGGCTTGCTTCAAACCATATAAGGATTGTTTTAGCTTACAAACTTTCCTTTTTTCAACATTCTCATAACCTTGAGGCAAAGTCATATAAATATCTTCGTAATGATCACCATAAAGAAAAGCATTATTAACATAAAGCTGATATAAAGGCTATTTTTATTAACAGCAATACTAATTAAGCATCTAACAGTTACCATTTTCACAACACGACTAAAGGTTTCCTCATAATCTCTTTGACTGAAACCTTTAGCAACCATTCTAGCCTTATATCTATCAATTTCACCAGTAGACATATATTTAATTTTATAAATCCACTTATACCTAACAACCTTTCTATCAGAAGGTAAATCACAAACAGTCTAAGTATTGCTTCTATTTAAAGCTTCAATTTTATTATTCATAGCATCAATCCAATTAGTATCACACATAGCATCTTCATAACATGAAGGCTCCATAGACTTATTCAAATTGGTAGCAAAGCACAGAGTAGACTCCCTAAGCATAGAATAGCAAACAAATTTTTCAATACCATATCTAACACTAAAATTAACCACATAATTATTCAAGTTGGCAGGCAACTTTAATTGCATTCTGGATCTTCTTGGACCATGTGTCTGCACCTCATTTGGTTAGAAAACACTCCTAGACCTACTGGGTGAAGAAACACTATGTCTACTATCCTCAGGTATAATATTATCGTTAAACTGGGTTGCTGTAACACCTTCTTCTTGATACAAATTATGTGCAGTATCAAACTTAGAAGAAAGGTCACTACCATCCACAACTGATGGGGCTTTCCCTTCATCATTGGAACTTTAAGGTTCAAGTCTATTAAAAAATTTCAAATGGTCTACTTCACTTGTAAACTCTACATCAACAGACTCATAAGTTTTTATTTTAAGAAGAAAAAATTGTTTGATAAAATTTTACATCCCTTGAGTAAAATACAATTCTGGTATCTAAACTCAATAGTTTATAAGCCATTTTAAAGGTAGAAAAACCAAACACACACTTTTCATCTGTAAAAGACATTTTATCATTATTGTTCAAATTAGTAGAAAAACACAAATAACTAAAACACCTCAAAAGCGAAAGACAAGGTTTCTTTTTATGCACCATTCCAAAAGGAGATTTACCATTTAACACATATGAGGGCAATGATGCGTATTTTATTTTAAAATATATTTTTATCAAGTTTTAAATTTATAAAACTCGATCTACTTAACGACACACTAACGGGCAGAGAACCCGATCGTGGATAGTATAGAATGGTAAATCCGAGGTTGTCCCAAGAGCTAAGTTGTAATTAGTTTTAATTTGAAATGTCACGTTTTGAAAATGGTTTTTGATTTTAATCAAAAGAAATAGAAAAATTATAATAAAATAAATAACTGAAATTAAAAGGATAGGAGATATCAAAAGATAAAATGTGCTAACCTAGTTATTTCATTACTATTGTTATGAAAACAGTTTCCTGTGTAATGTTAAACTATGGTTTCATCACTGGTTTCTAAGGTCGATAGACTTGAATGTGCATATACAGTCTATCCTATACTCCCTGCGATTTTAAATCAGTCCCGAATCATCCAGGAGGTAGGTTATCCAAGTTGCAGGTATTAATCCCAACTATTCCCAAAACATATCTAATAACCTTTAAAGATTATTAACCTCCTCTGAAAGAGTTCATGTGCTTTTTAAGTATTGAGTAATAAGTGTGATGATTAGTCAGTTCTTACACCAGGTAAGGAGTTAGTGATCCTCCCTAGTACCCATTAGATCCCATCATGAAAAAATAATCTATTAATGGGGAAAGCTAGGTCTAAACCACCCGTACTACCAAAACCCAGGGTTACGCGATAGTCAAGGAATATCTAATAAAACCATAATCTAACAGGAAAACAATCATAACAACAGTAAATTCATAACTATGCCAGCACTTTAAGTGCTTAGCCGCTCATGGTAACAAAAACACAGCAAGAAATAGAAGAAATCATATACTGAAAAATCATAATTCTTACAGTATTCGTATTTGAAAGATTAAATACAAAAAGTAAGTAAAGTGTGATCTTCCTTGGACTCCAGGTGGAATTTTTCGAAGGTTGGAAGCCTTTGTCGCCTCTCCAATTGGCTGTGGAGGAAGTGATGTCGAAATAGCTTGAATGAGACCTCTATTTATAGATATCGAACCTGTTACGGCATAACCAATCAAGGTGTTACGCCATAACCAACTTACACGCATTCCATAATTAAGCAGCTGTTACGGTGTAACCAGATATGGCGTTACGCCGTAACCTTCATATATCTTCCATATGTACGTGATCTTCATTCCATATTTGTGGATCTTCATGGTTACAGCGTAACTAGATAAGGTGTTACGCCGTAACTATAACTTTGACAAGATTTCCTTCCAAATATAGGGTTATGGCGTAACTAGATATGGTGTTACGCCATAAAGTCTTCCTTGATCTTCGTACTTGCTTAATTTATGTTACAGCATAACCATTTTTGGTGTTACAGAGTAACATTCTTTAGAATTTACACTTTAAGTCCGTTTTCCCTTGTTTCTTGTCACTTTCTTGCATTTCACCTAAAAACTACAAAACGACATAAAATATCTCATTTTTGAGTGTTAGTGAAACATTTGCAGGTATTTTAGGGGGTATTTTGCCACCAAAAAGTATTAAATATTTGATGTTATCAGGCAACCTTAAGCAAGTGTCTGTGTTTCCTCTCAGCAATTCCATTTTGCTGAGGTGTATGGGCACATGAAGTCTGATGTATAACTCCCAAGTCAGAAAACAAAGTATGCATTCTTTTATTAACAAATTCAGTATCATTATCAGACATTACAGTTTTAATTTTAACATTAAACTGATTACTTATTAAGTTTATAAAAGAAACAAACACATCAAAAAGTTCATCCTTAGCTTTAACTAAGTAAACCCATACAACTCTAGAATAATTGATGAGGTATCATTTTATACACTTTTTCGGGGTCATTTAACCCTTGAATTGATGCAAATATCCCTATTTATTATGCTTAATCATTTCTTTTTGTGATTTTAGCATTTGGGAAGCACTTGGAGGAAATATGCATACTTTGGACTCAATTTGGGAGGAAACGGGGCAAGATTGCAACTTTACAAGAAGACACTTGAGATTTGGTTTACAGACCGTGGAGACGGCGTCACAGACTCCTGTGACGACGTTAGAGCTTACAAGGGACTACGTCAGGATTAATGTTGACGAAGATAAACTAACCGACTCAGAAAAAGCCTGAAGAAGATTCGCGGGTTGACGACGGCACAAATAACAAGTGACGACGTCGTGATTTTTTTACCTAAATATACAAAGCCTAGTTTTTGTGTTTTAAAAAGGAAAAACTTGGAAGAACGATTTTATACTTCATAGCAGCTATTGTTAGACGATATATAAGATTTCAACCTTATTGTACTCATCATTACTCCATGTTTTATTGAAGTGAAGTTCTTTTATCCCTTTAATCTTTCAATATGTCTATTTATTGTTTGATTAATTGTTCTCTGCTTTCAATAAACATGCTTGGCTAAATTTAATTTGTGTTTGCTTATGATTGCATAAAACCTAGTTGTTTATTTTGTTTTATTGCTTCTTGTTAATGATATGCGCGTTAGGCTTTAGAAAACTAGCCTCTTAATTTTTGAGCAAAGACGTCTAGGGAAACTAGGCTAGGTTAAATGATGCCCACACAATAGTCTTCATACTACCTTGCCATTTAGGTTGATTCTGAGTTAGGTGTTTAATTAGTTAAATACTTACATATTCTATTACGAGGGTGACGGGTAATAAAACAAGAGATGACAACTAAAGAGTAGTGCATGATTAGGTAAACACATTTGTTTAACCATACGAGTTTTTCCTCACTTTATTTTTCTGCATTTAGATTAGAATCAGGAGTAGTTTAATTAGTTTAAAACAAACCTCCTTCAAAACCTAAGATTTTACTTGTTTTTTAAAAAATATAAAAAACCCAAAAACAATCTTCTTTCAACCTCTAGACCTTAGTGACCATGCAATTCGAGCCTACCTAAACTATTCTCCCAGAGAATGATAAATTAACCCCCGAGTCTTGCCTATACTACACTACAATGATTAGGTACACTGCCTAAAGGGTTGTAAAACATCGGTTTGTAACCAACGCACATCAAGTTTTTGGCGTCATCGCCTAGGGAATAGTCTAGGTTTTGAATTCTATCTAGCTTAGGTTTACTCACTAGATTCCTATCAAGTGAGAATTTTATTTTCTTGTCAATTAGCTTTCTCGTAGTCTATCTTTTCTTTGTGTTATTTGTTTTTGTAATTTCCATTTGACTATTCCATTCTTTGTTATGGAGAACGCGAATCCATTATCACCACTAGTTAGTAGGAGGGTTTAGAAGCTCGAAAATCTTCTTGAATCTTTAGACAAAATTATTCCACCCCTTACTAATGAAATTTCCTACCTATTAGAAGAATTCGAAATTGAGTCAGTAGGAGAGAACAAAGTAAGTGAGGATCTAGAAGAGGAATTTGAGAAAGAATTTGAGGAGGAATTAGAGGAAGAAGAAATGGATGACCTAGAATATTTTGACACCTTCCCTACTAGAGAGGAGTTAGAATATTATGGTTGGCTTTTAAAGAATCCTTAACCTTCTTGGGTTAGAGATAAGGTTAGGAAAGGAAACCTAGACAATATTAAGATCCAGTGTATGATAGGTTATTATCTTAAAGAACAAACATACATCGACCTAGAATCTCTGATAGATATAATGTCTAGGATTCACTATAATTGGATCATGAGTAAGGGATTAAAATCAAGAGAAAAACCATCGAACCCTAGTAAGACTTGTAATTTTGTAGGACGAGTTAGATATATAAAATTATGCGTGGGAAATTTTACTTATGAATGTGATTTTATGGTTTAGAGGATACTAGTAGCGTTATAGACATTACCTAGGTGGGATGATCTTGGAAAAATCATTTTTTGAAGAAACTAAGCTCACTTATGATAAAGAGGAAGGAACAATTATGTTTGAAAAGAATGATGAAGAGTGACCTTTAAGATGCCTCATAAGATAGAAAGGTTTAAAGATATAGAAGATTTGAATACTGATAATATACCACCATTCTTTGTAACAAGTAAAGGAGACGAGGAAAAAATAGAAGGCTATGTTAATAGAAAAGATAGACTCATTATTCAGAATGTTTGAATTTAGGACCCGAGTATGAGCGTGATGAAGGGATGATTAAAACGTTCAAATTTCTCAATGGAATGAGCGACAAAGTGAGTGACGACAGAGTCACGTAAGGACTGTGACTCCGAGTCTAGCTAGATGACTCGTTAATAAAGAAAAGCGCTTATTGGGAGGCAACCCAATTATTTTTCCCGCATTTTAGGAGTTTCATGTGTTTTATTCTTTATTATTTGTTTCTTATATGTTTGAAATATATGATCATGTTTTGCTTTGTTTTTAACTTCGTCTTAATTGCAATCAAATGTATTTTGTATAAAATAAGTGTAGGGGAGAAAATATCCGGTTTCTAAGAACCATTTTCAAACATATAAAATAGATAATTCTAGATTAATTCGCAATTTATGTTTTATTTGTTTGTTTTGAGTCATATGTTTGTACTAACCGTTTTTGTGGCCTATGTAGTAAAATTTTCCAAGAAATAACTAAGAGGATATTTGTGCATAAATTTTCTAAGAAAACAAAACAAGAATTTTTATAGGCTCTGGAGACGGCGTCAGGATTTTTTCTGACGGCGTCACTAGCCTGCAGTCAAAAACTTTTGCGTTTTATGAATTTTTGAAAATTTATTTTTGTTTAATTTCTAGATTATTTAATTTTCCTATCTCTTGCAGAAAGCCACAATTACATTAGTACATACATTTTATATTTATTGCTTTCTTAGGATTTTAAATCACAATTATTAGGGTTGTATATCATTCACCCGTGGAATTTTACGCTTGGTATAGTTGCTTTTGTCCTTGATTTGCATGCTATATTTGAGGAGAGTCTAGAAGTTCTTTGTATTTTTGCTTGGATAATTCTTAGATGAAGATTTAGCCAGGATTATTTATTTCTTCTCCATTATGGAGCAAAATCAGGGGAATATTAGTTTCTCCCGCGTTTTCTATTTTCCTTTTATTCGTTTTACGGGTACTCATAGAACATTGAGGATAATGTTCAAAATAAGTGTAGGGGGAAATAAAAGTCTTAAAAACTATTCCTTCAATTGAATTTGTTTTGTTCTTAAAATGATGTGTAATATACCGAAACGTAGTTTAGGACGGTAATTTTGACCCAAATTTATTTTTTTATGGCATATATCGATGAAAACTTAGTGTTAATAGTGTCTCATGGATATGAGTTATATTACTAGCACAAAAACATACCACTCAAAAATTCTACCCTAAAAATATGAGGCTCGCCTTTAGATCTTTTAGGAATTAAAGCATCCATCTTTAGTGCTTTAGATAATTTTAACCTTTAGCTTGCTCGAGTTAAGGAATGAGCAATCGCACATGTCTCGTGCATGGATTTGTATGAGCATGTGTGGTTTTGTCGCTTTTTCTGGAGCATTGGTATCGGTTAGGATTATGAGAGTGTACCAGTGGTATTATAAATTCTAGAAGTTGCTTTAGTGATTCATTCCAAGACCGCAAGTGAGATCGCATTTATGTGATTAGGATTTACTAAGTGATAAGAGGCATTAGGATAAACCCCTGCTTTTAACCTTCGTTTGATATAGTTATGATGGTCTTCCCGATCATATAACTACCCCCACACCCTTGCTTCGCACTTATTTTTAGTGCAAGATACCCTTAGTACACCCCTTTGAGCCCATCCTTTTTGCGATTCTTGTAAATTTCTGGTGGATTCCATATTATTAATGAAGAGCATTGTTTACACCCTACCAAAATGTTACACCCAAATTGCCTTAGCCTTCCTTGTATGTACTCACCTTTAGTACATTATTGTTATCACATTTGTTAAACCCCAGTTAATTGTTTGCTTGAGTACATGGTTGCTAAGTCGAGTCATTATTAGTGTATATAGTTTTGGGGCGATTATGAATCATGGTAGTTTTTATTTTATGGAGAAATAGGGAAGAAAGTCAAATTATTACCCCCATACGTGCTTAATACACTCCATGTTCATGGATCCTCCTAATTTTAGGTCATTAGTTAGTTTATTACTGAGTATTAAAACTTAAGTGTAGGGGTGCAACTATAAGTCCCAAAGTCATGTATTATTTATGTTTCAGCAGATGGCAGGGAAAAAGTGTATAAAAAAACTAAAAAAGCAAAAAAATATTAGATACATGCTACCATCTTGCTTATGTTTATGTTGAATAAAGAGTCGAGAAAAGAAAAGAAAGATTCGAGAAAAGAAAAGAAAGAGTTTGATGTAGAGTTTGTATATCTTTGACCTAGTTTTGTCGAGTCTTGGCTTAGCAACGCCGTTTTACGTGTATTCTTGTAAATGATTAACTTGCCACCACTCAAAGTTCCCCCAAATATCCCCAATCGTGTTTCCTTTACCCTACACCTATACATCACAACCCTTTAAAGACCTTTTTGATAGTAATTCTTAGGTGCTTACGCCATAACGGTGGAGGTTTTTAATCCTTTATCAAGCTTATGGTAATTTATATACTATGACAGATAGTGAGTATTATTTTCCCGTTTCCTATATTGTTATAATTCATTATTACACCCAAGAGAATGAGAGAATCCAAACACTTATGTGAGGTGCTAGTATAAAATTTCCGCGCTTTTAATTATGAGGTCTAATTGGTTGTTCCATGAATTAATTTTATTAAGTAAGTTAAATGCCCCTGACTTTGCTATTTATTAGGTAGAAAGGTCCATTTGCTTGAGGACAAGCAAATCCTAAGTGTAGGAGTATTTGATGAGGTGTCATTTTTATACACTTTTTAGGGTCATTTAACCCTCCGAATTGATTCAAATATCCCCATTTATGGTGCTTAATAATTTCTTTTTGTGATTTTAGCATTTAGGAAGCACTTGGAGGAAATATGCATACTTTGGACTTAATTTGGGAGGAAATGGGGCAAGATTGAAACTTTACTATAAGACACTCGAGATTTGGTTTACAGACCGTGGAGATGGCGTTACAGAATCTTGTGACGACGTCAGAGCTTACAAGGGACGATGTCAGGATTAATGTTGACGATGTCAAACTAACCGACTCAGAAGAAGCCCGAAGAAGATTCACTGGTTGACGACGTCATAAATAACAAGTGACGACGTCGCGATTTTTTACCTATATATACAAACCCTAGTTTTTGTGTTTAAAAAAGGAAAAACTTGGAAGAACGATTTTATACTTCATAGCATCTATTGTTAGACAATTTTAGGGTTTTTAACCCTATTGTACTCATCATTACTCCATGTTTTATTGAAGTGAAGTTCTTTTATCTCTTTAATCTTTCAATATATCTATGTATTGTTTGATTAATTGTTCTTTGCTTTCAATAAACATGCTTAGCTAAATTTATTTTGTGTCTGCTTATGATTGCATGAAACCTAGTTGTTTATTTTGTTTCATTGTTTCTTGTTAATGATATGCGCGTTAGGCTTTAGAAAACTAGCCTTTTAATTGTTGAGCGAAGACATCTAGGGAAACACGGCTAGATTAAATGATGCCCACATAATAGTCTTAATACTACCTTGCCATTTGGGTTGATTCTGAGTTAGGTGTTTAATCAGCTAAATACTTACATATTCCATTACGAGGGTGGCAGGTAATAAACAAGAGACGACAACTAAGGAGTAGTGGATGATTAGGTAAACACATTTATTTAACCATACGAGTTTTTCCTCACTTTATTTTTCTCCATTTAGATTAGAATTAGGAGTAGTTTAATTAGTTTAAAACAAACCCCCTTCAAAACTCAAGATTTTACTTGCTTTCTAAAAAATATAAAAAATCCAAAAATAATCTTCTTTCAACCTCTAGACCTCAGTGACCATACGATTCGAGCCTACCCAAACTATTCCCCTAGAGAACGATAAATTAACCCCTGAGTCTTGCC
The DNA here is from genome assembly GCA_026074375.1 of Tanacetum coccineum. Taxonomy (NCBI): domain Eukaryota; kingdom Viridiplantae; phylum Streptophyta; class Magnoliopsida; order Asterales; family Asteraceae; genus Tanacetum; species Tanacetum coccineum. The sequence goes on from BQNB010000836.1 coordinate 108,718, forward strand.
TATACTACACTACAACGATTAGATACACTGCCTAGGGGGTTGTAAAACTTTGGCTTGCAACTAACGCACATCTATAATCATCAACCACAATCAAAAAATATTTGAATCCTTCTCTGCTATGAACCCCGTAAAGACCCCACAGGTCAAGATGAATTAGCTCACCAAGACCCTTAGACTTGTGGTCAGACAAGGGAAAAGGATCCCTAGTCTGTTTGGCCTTATGACAAACTTCACAAACAGGCACAAAACAGTTCTTAGTGATATTAAGATCACTTTACAAAACACTCAAGACTTGATCAAATGGGTGACCAAGCCTGTTGCGCCATAGCAGTTTGGACACATCAAAACACAGAACCATATTAGACTTACCAACATTATTGACTTTATCCATATCAAACAAGTATAATCCCCCAGATTGACTACCAGTCCCCAAGACCTTCTCCTTTTTCAAGTCCTGAATATAGCACATATCCTCATCAAAACTAACATACATCTTACTATCTCTAATAAGTTTACTAATAGATAGAAGACTCAAACAATAACCAGGAACAACAAGAACATCATACAATACAACATTATTAGACAATTTCAGGTTCCCAACATGACTAATAGTGGCCAAAGTCCCATTAAGGTCATCAACAATTATTTTCAAACTAGTTATATCAATAACATCAAACATTCTAACAGTAGAAACAGTCAGTTGCTGATTAGCACCTGAAGCAATAATCCATCCCAAAGTTATAGTTTTAACATATAATTTTGAGTTGGCATAAAAATATCTAGAAAGTTTATTTTATTAAAGAAGGAAGCTCTACCTGCCATATTAGCATCAACACTTCCAGTAGTGTTATCATTAATCAAACTCAATAACTTCTGCATCTGCTCAAAAGTAAAATCAGGAGAAGAAACACTAGCAGAGGACTGCTTATCATTATTCTTAAAATCAACATTAGCATTAAAGTTTGGCTTATTAAAACCATTTTGTTTAATTGGATTAGAAACTTTTTTAAAACCAAGAGGATATCTAATTATCTCATAACATCTCTTAATTTTGTGAGAAATCATTCCATAGTTTTTGAAGACCAAGTTAGGGTTTGGTCCTTTATTCATATTATTATTATTAGAGCCTCTAGTGTTATTGTTATTGTTATTATAGACTCTTCTATTGTTATTAACAAATTTAGCAGCAAAAGAAGTAGCACTCTTTTTAAGCTCAATGGCACTAGAAGTCTTAGGAATCCCTCTACTAGAAGTCTTAGGAATAATCTATAAGATCCCTCTATGGGATTCCTCTCTAGACACAGTGGTATAAGCATCTTTTACCTCAGGGAGAGGATCCATGGTTAAAAGAGCACTTCTAAGAGGCTGGTAACAATCATCAAGGCCCATTAGAAACTACACCAGCTTCATAAGTTATTGATGCAAAGACAATTCCTTACTAGCATCGCAAGAACATTTAACTTCATAAACCCATTTTGGCAATTTAGTCAAAGCATAAATATCTCTCCATAGAGAGTTAAGCCTATGATAATAGTCTGCAACAGAAGTGCCACCTTGTTTCACATTATGGATTTTTTGCAACAAATTAAAGATAACAGACCCATCAACTTTATCATAAGTACTCTCTAATTCTTTCCAAACATTATTAGCATTTTCAAAATATACCAAACCCATATAAACATCTTGTAACACATAATTCATAATCCAAATTAATGCAATATCATTACATCTATCCCACTGAGCACTTAAAACATCACTTGTACTATAAGCATTTTTCTGACAAGAACCATCAACAAAACTATACTTATATCTAGCTTGTAAAGCAAGTTTCATTGCACTAGCCCATATTCTATAGTTCTCAGTGCCAGACAACTTAAATAGAATAAGAGTAGTACTACTATTATCATTAGCCTGAATATGTAAAGGATTACCAGCATCAAGATTATTAATTAAAATAACAGAACCGGATGATTCACCAAACACTATATTAGCAGATATTAACCAAACAAAGACAAACAAGCAAGATCAACCAACAAAGAAACAGTCAAGAACAAACAGAAAACAAATTTATAACAAAAAAATAACAACTCACACTCAAGATTCACAAGAACCTAGTAAAGTGAATCGGGGTAAGCCAGAGTAGGTATCCACACCAATCAAGTTGGAGGGTCAAGATGTTAACATACCCGTTTGCACCCATTTTACCATATGACTGTTAAATCTTAAAGGAAGAATAGATTCAACTTACAGAGTAACATATGCAGCGGAAATAGAACCACAACCACCTACACACGTGATTTACGTAGTCAAGTGTGAAAATGATCAACAATAACTAGCGGATCAAAAACCCCCATCAAGATTAGGGTTCAAGAAAACCTAATTTTAATTTTGCAATCAAACCCACTAAATCACCAGATCTATAACCCAGTTAGATTAAATCTCCAAGATTAGCTTTCAATTAACTAATCCTAACCACGAATCAACCTAAATTTTCAAAACCTTGATTTTCAATAACCACCAGTTCAAGAACCTAGACCTATGATACCATCTAATCAATATCAAAAACAATACCACAACTCAATAATCACTCAACCAACCTTCTCTTAGTGATTTATTATTACCAAAAGAATACAAGAAGATTAGTCCCCAAATCGGATGCTAACCAGAACAATTACAAAAGAAATAAACAGATGATCTCTTCTAGGAAGACATCATCTCACACAACAATATCACTCAAACACTCAGACACAAAACATGATCAGAGATTGATCAAGCTGATTAACAAGACAGAATCAGATATCAAAGACTGATATTAATAAGAAAGAATATGTTAGCCTCAATTTATTGAGTCGAACAAGGAAGCTCGGTCACTCTACGATGGAGCTTCGGTCTTTAATTAGTTAATGTTGTAACAGGATAATATCGGGAATCGGGCTCGATAGATAATCTAATATTGTATTTGTTTTGGGTTTAATCCCAAGCAAAACCCGAGCCCGGGTCCTAGTTAAATATCTCGCGCGTCACATTAAATGTGTAGGGGTATATATATTTAGATATTTTCTAAAATATCTAAATATATATAGATATTTTCTTTTTTAGAAAAATCTAATTTTTTATAATATCAAAAATATTTTTTTCTTATTCTCTCTCAACTCTCTCTCTTCTCTCTCTCTTTTTTCGTCTCTCTCTCTTTCTAGTTTCTTGGATTCGTGGTTCGGGTAAGAAGTGATGTGTTAATCGGGTTCCTACAATTGGCTTATTTTTTTCGTCGTATTAGATCAAACTAAAAAGTCACAGAATATTTTAATTTCTATAGTTTGGCTTAAGTTTTTTTTCCCTGCTTATTTCAACACAGTCAAATATGTCATACAAACCAACACATTGAATTGCTTTACAATTTTAAAAGTGGGCTTATTGTTTTACGAGTCATTTTTGGGATTACAACACACTTGTGTTTTTTTTTTCTATTCAAAAAGAAATAGTTGACAGCTTATTTGCATTTTGTTTCGTGGGTAAAAAATATTACACGAGCTTATTTGAGCTTCTCTTCGTGGATTATTTGTGGTCACGTTTTTGTGGATCGAAACAAGTTCAATCTTGCCTGAAACAAGCGTCGAAGTATCGTGTACACAAGGTGCTTGATATATTGCCTCAGCCGAACGAGTGAGAACATTCACAAGAGCCGAACGAGGGAAAACTTGTGTTGGAAAAATATGGTTTTGCAAAGTGAGGATTTGCAAACTTTGGACACTATTTAATATATGTAGATGTTAGATACACTAGTTTAATAAGTTTTATGTTAGATGTTAGATATCGCTTTATATTAGATTGGGGCATTTGCGTTCTCTCCCAATGAAGAGCTTTGCCAGATGAGTAGAGTCTGTAAGTAGTCCAAAATGGAGTATGTATGTGTGTGTGATATCGTGTCTCAAAGTAGGACACGTGGAACTCACATTCTGGGAAACATGTACGTATCCACATCGCCGCAAAGTGGTGATAGTGGGAAATGGGGTTTTTTATGGGTTACCGTTTGGGTGTGTAGACGCTCTTAATTGCCTTTGTGGGGTTTTATTGCTACCAAGTCTTCGCGCGGGGGGGGGGTACTCAAAAGAATGGATTTGCTGGGCCAGATGGGATGTGGTGTCCTCTGTTCGCTGGGCGTGGCTATACAGTGAGAGTAGGGTGTGGGGAGGTGTGTTTGGATCATTGGAGGTTGGGCTGCGGCTGCGATTTAATCGTCTGGCACGCTCCGTGCGATTGGTAGGCTATGGAGGTCTGTGGTGACCCATATTAAGTAGAGATGCTGGGTAGAGGGAGTATGTTTTGTCCAGGATACGATATAGATGGAGTGCATAAAGACGTTGGGGTAACGGTTTTGGCTGTATGCGCGGGAATGCTTGAAGCTCACTAGAATTCCGAGGTATTCAAACTAAGCATAGACTGTGTGGGTAGTGTTGATGGAATTCGAGGGCAATACGGGGAGTGGTAAATTTTATGTTTTTCATGGCGGATGATGCGCTAGGGACTTATGGAAGACGTGAATGGCTGGTCTTGTTCCCGCTTCGCTCGGTTCTTTCTTCTTGTGGCACCGATTTTAGATTTTTAATCCCTGTATTTTCTTCTATAATATCTGTAATTATATCTTTTCGGACACGAATGCAGCTCGGTTGACTCACCTACGCGCCTATTCTTTTTGCTAATGTCGTTCCTATGGTCTGTGATAAGGTTTCCAGAATCTTTTGAGTTTAATCTTAATAATAGTTGATAGAGATGTTTTGTAGATAATCCAAGTTTAAACTAGCTGGTCTTACGCAGCTTTCTTGGCTGGTTGACCAGGCTAGGGTTTTGCTATATAGAGCAGGATTCTCATTCAGTTTATATATACAGAAACGCAATACTACTCCAATACCAGAACATTGAGCCGCCAGTTCGCAGCTTTTTGCCAGCAGGTGTAAAATTCTTTCTAATTTCACTCTCTTTGCAATTAAACCGTATATATCTAAACTCCAGAATGACAACAAAAACTACCATTTGTATTTCCATTGCTCAGAAATGTCACGTCGACCTTCCGTCTATCGCGCTTTCAGGTCAGATTGTCCGAGTCCGGCTGTTACAACAAGCTTTGGACTGTAAGTACCCCTGGGAATTTCTTTGTATTGATATCTTTTGAGTTTTAATAATAAAAGCTTTGCTTTGTTCTTAGCAGTTTGCTAAGATTCTCTTAATAATCGGTATTCGTTTGAATCAACGGTTGTTGGAGTTTGCCTGATTATCGGTATTGTTTTGAATCAACGATAATTGGAAGATTGTTTCTGGTATTCGGGAGAATCAACAGATTCAATTTGTGTGTTATCTCTTGTTTTCACTACATCAAAAACTGTACAACTTCTATAAACTTAACAAACATACATGGAAGAAAATAGTACTGAGATAGTATATATACCTGGTGCCAAGTAACCATGTGAACCCGCGACTCTAGTCTATTTGCTCGGCTCCTGGTTCAGCATCGAAAATCTAACAACCACAACACCATATTATTATCAAGAAAAATGTTATTAGTCGAGCCATTCTTGTGCACAACTGGAACAATATCACTTCTCTGCCTCGTATCACAGCTAGTTTACATTGATGAATATTATTAAATGACATTCGCAAAAAAGTAGCTTGCAGAATGTTACTCCAACCGACTACATAAGATGATCATATAAGTAATTTGCGCATATTGTTCTCACCTTCATGTAAGCAGCGATGTGCCCTTCATAGATGTACTTGCAGATACCGAGTGATTACTGTTTGTCTAACGGTTTGTGTGTAATCTTTCAGGATGACTAACACTCAAACTCCTCCTCCTGCGACTACTGTTGTGATCCCAACCGGTGCGCCGGCTACCAACACAGTGGCTAATCATGCAGAAAGACCAGAAAAGTTCAATGGTCAGAACTTTAAGAGGTGGCAACAGAAGATGTTCTTCTATCTCACCACCTTGGGTCTTGCACGGTTCTTGAAAGAAACTGTGCCTCAGGTCGAACCTCCTGCCGAAGGTCAATCCTCTAATGCACAGGCTGTGCAAGCTGTGGAAGCATGGAAACATTCAGACTTCTTGTGCCACAATTATGTTCTGAATGGTTTGATAGATCCTTTGTATAATGTGTACTGCAAGACCACGACTGCCAAAGAATTATGGGAGTCATTGGAACGCAAGTACAAGACAGAAGATGCTGGTACAAAGAAATTCGTGGTAGCTCGGTTTTTGGATTACAAGATGGTTGATTCAAAGAGCGTGGTCAGTCAGGTTCAAGACCTGCAGGTTCTGCTACACGACATTCATGCTGAGGGAATGACCTTGAGTGAAACTTTTCAAGTTGCTGCTATTATTGAAAAGTTACCTCCAAGCTGGGTAGAATTTAAAAACTACTTGAAGCATAAGCGAAAGGAGATGAGTGTTGAAGACTTGGTTGTTCGTCTTCGTATTGAAGAGGACAACAAGCTGGCTCAGAAAGACACTTATACACCTGAGTCTGCCAAGGCTAATATGGTTGAGCATGCTGGGTCATCTTCAAGGTTTAATTCCAAGGGGAATAAGAAAGACAAAAGGAAGAATGACAAGAAGGGCAAAGGGAAGTCTGAGTACCTTGCTCCTAAAGCTGGGATTGTGAAGCAGAAGTTCCAGGGGACTTGCTACAACTGTGACCAACCTGGTCACCGTGCTGCTAATTGCAAGATGCCGAAGCGGGCGAATCCACGTCAGGCAAATATGGTGAATGATGATGTGGATATGATAGCAATGGTGTCTGACGTCGTTGCTATGATCTCTGAGGTTAACCTGGTAGGTACTAACAACAGTGGTTGGTGGATTGATACTGGGGCAACTCGTCATGTGTGTGCTGATAAGAGTATGTTTCACTCTTTCAGAGCGGTTGACAATGGACAAAAGTTGTATATGGGCAACTCTGCAACTGCTGATATCAAGGGTGAAGGAGATGTTATTTTGAAGATGACATCCGAGAAAGAGCTCAAGTTGACTAATGTCTTGTATGTTCCGGAGATTCGCAAGAATCTTGTGTCCGGTTGGCTGTTAAACAAGTTTGGTTTTCGTTTAGTCTTTGAGTCTGATAAGTTTGTTTTGTCTAAGAATCAAATGTATGTTGGTAAGGGTTATGCAGTGGATGCTATGTTTAAACTCAATGTAATGGTGGTCAAGAATGATATCAATAAAATGAACTCTTCTGCTTACTTGATTGAGTCTTCTAATGTGTGGCATGGTCGTCTTGGACATGTAAATTTTAATTCGATGCGTCGTTTAATTAAATTTAATAGCTTACCTAACTTTCATATTGATTCTAAATACAAATGTGAAACTTGTGTTGAAGCCAAACTTACAAGAACTTCTTTCAAATCGGTTAAGCGAACAACCGAACCACTTGATATGATACACACAGACATATGTGATTTGAAATCACTACCCACGAAGGGTGGCAATAAGTACTTTATCACGTTTATTGATGATTGTACCAAGTATTGCTATGTTTACTTGTTGAAAAGTAAAGATGAAGCTATAGACAAGTTTGTTCTATACAAAACCGAAGTTGAGAATCAACTTGGTAAGAAAATCAAGGTTGTACGAAGTGATAGAGGAGGTGAATACGTGGCTCCATTCGCCGAGCTTTGTGCGAAACATGGAATTAGACACGAGTTCACTGCTCCCTATTCACCTCAGCAAAACGGTATTGCCGAAAGGAAGAACCGTACCTTGAAAGAAATGGTTACTGCCATGTTGATAATCAGTTCTGGGCATGAGCCGACATGTGGGGGAAGCCATTCTGACACTACTTAACTTTTAAATTAAGATACCTCGTAAAGAAAAGGAATAGACTCCTTATGATTATGGATGGGAAGACACCATCTTATCAATACTTACGAGTTCGGGGTTTTTAGCCAAGGTAGTGTGCAACTCCAAGGCCCAAAAGATTGTACCTAAATCTGTGATTTATATTCATGGATATGCTAAGAAACGCACTGCTTATCGTTTCATTGTCAAGAATCGCAAAATCCAGATAGTCCAAAAGAAACACAAATGGAATCCAGGAATGCTTCTTATCATTGAAAATATATTGTCCTGTTTATCAAACGGGAACAGGGACTCATCTGAGATAGATGACAAAGTTGTCCAAGATAAGAGACAAAGAATGAAAATGATCGCCAGATGAGAGACAAGATAAAACCGAATGAAGAAGAAGTTGAACCGAAGAAGAAGCAAAAGGGCAAGAAACGAGAAATCGTTTGGACTCGATTTTGTTTCTTTTATGGTAGAAAATGAACCACATCTTACCGAGAAGCGGTAACTTCCTCGAAGGGGCAACTATGGATAGAAAGAGCCCATCAAAAATGAAATATAGAATCTATTTTACAAACCATACGTGGGAGCACCCTGTGGATTTACGACCTGTTGTAAAACCACAAGCTAAAAATGGACTTCTAGAAGAAGATGAAAGCTGATGGTACTGTTTGACAAATATAAAGCAAGGAGTGTAATCCAAGGGTTTAGACAACTTGAAGGATAGACTACTTTTGATACTTATTCGCACGGTTACCGCGAATAACCACGGTTAGAATTATAATTGCTATTGCCGCTTTAAGAAAATTTGGAAATTCACCAAATGGGAAGTGATAACTGGCTATTCTAAATGGAGATTTAGAAGAAAAATATATATGAAACCAAACCTGAGGGTTTCATAGCTCCTGGACAAGCAGGGCAAGGTTTGTAGACTTTTTAAGTCGTTGATGGCTTAAAGCAAGGCTCCCAAACAGTGGGCATCAAAAGGTTTTACCACAACCATGATAGAGAGTGAATCAAAATAATGAATCGACAAAGTGTGTTTTACGAGAAGGACACAAGTGCTGGATATGTAATTTTGTGTTTTTATGTCGATTATAATGCTTATCGTTGGCAGCTAACGACATAGATAATATAGATCCACTAAAGAACATGTTGACATCAAAGTTGACATGAAGATATGGTTTGGCTGTGTGATCCTTGAATAAAGATCATACGACTCATAATGGACTTGTGTTAAGTCAAGCACATTACAGGACAAAATTCTTAATACTCATAATGCGGGAATTCCGCCAAGCTAGAACTCCAATTGACACCAGTTTTGCATCAATAAAAAAATAGAGTCTGGGATGTTTGCCCGATTAGCGTATTCAAGGATTATTGGCTGTTAATGTACTTGATGAGCAGGTACCCCCGACCTGACTTAAGCATAGCAGTTTAGTAGGCTAAGTAGGTATAAGCGAGTAATCCCAAGTAAATATCTGCTAGAGAAGTATAGTTGAGTGGCGGGACAGGGGGAGGGGGGTGATTTTGGTGGATGGAGGAGAGGGGATAGGTGCACATTGAAAGCTATAACGAGGGTACTTCAATATTTGAGATACAGTCTTGATTATGGACTTGCATTATGACAGACATCCAAGCTGTTATCGAGAGGAAGAAAGGGGGGGGGGGGGATACATGATGAAATTGGATATCTGACATAAAGGATGCTAGATCGACTAGTGGCTAAGTGTTTACACTAGGAGGGGCCGCTAATCTCTTGGAAATCTTCCAAGCAAAACTTTATAGCTAAGTCCACTATGAATCAAGAATTATCGCCTAGATAAATCGGAGAAGAGGCGGAGAATGCTACGTCAATTCGTGAGAGACATACCAAGGTGGCCTAAACCGGTAACGGCCATTAGTATAACATGTGACAGTATATCGGACCATAGGGAAGAGCTAAAAGTACAATGATAATGTAAAGTCCAGACATATCCGTCGTCGACATAAATCGATACGACAACACTCTCACTGATGGAGTTATCTCAATTGAATATGTGGCGTCAAAGATAACATCCGGATCCGTTTAACAAAAGGCTAAGCAGAGAGTTAGTTAGTAAGTCGTCTCAAGGAAGGGACTAAAGCCCATTGAAGGAATGAGTTTTCTGATAGAAGAAAACCTAACCTAGTTGACTGGATAAACCAAAGACCTAGGTTCAATAAGGACAAACCTAATCATAAACTGTGGGGAAGTCCGTCAATGTGGGGGATATTACTTATATTGTAACCTCCTAGCCCATTCTATAACACATGACTTGTTGAGAGGTCAAACATTATGGCATTAATGGTTCCGGATGAAATCATAAAGCATAAAAAGATACAAGATGAAAGATCGAAAGTAGATTTTCAATGAATCAAGATGAAATCAACCCTATGTGAGAGAGAAGTTTGGGGTCGCTTTGAAGGGAATTGTGGGGGCGCAATTCCTAAGAGCTCTTGCAGAACCAGGCTAGTGCTCATGACCATGACGGGCACGACTATGAGGACTTGACAAGGTCAGGGAGAGTCCTGTGTGAGTATGTATTGTCGTCTACATAAATGGGTGTTGAGTTCAAGGACATCGCGTCTACTCAGACCTAGGAGACTAAGTGCATCTCACAAGGGAAGGTTCAAAGGGTCACACCTACCTATCCTATGCAGGACTTAACCGCAGAAATTTTGCCGAAATTTTCGGGTGTTTTCGACCGATCTCCATTCATGTGGGGGATTGTTGGAAAATATGGTATAGCAAATATGAGTTTTGCTAACTTTGGACAACATTTAATATATGTTTAATGTTTATATATACTAATTTGAGATGTTTGGCTTTGCGTTCTCCTCGAAGAGAGCTTCGCAACGAGCCAAATTGTGTCCAAATTGGAGTAGAGATGAATGAGATATCGTGACTCAAAGTGAGGCACGTGGAACACGAATATGGAAGCTATCCCCACATCGCACAAAAGGTAAGTGGGATAGGGTTTATAATGAAACCTTGGTAGTTGCATGGTAAAATTCCTTTGTGGGGTTTATGGTCACGTCTAACGCGATCGGGAGGGGGGGGTCAAAAATGGATTTCTTTCCTGGGCCAAGATGGGTTCGGTTCCACTGAACTCATGCGAGCCCGCGTGACCTGCGGACCGGTGGTTCACCTACGCGCCTATCTTTTTGCTACCAGTTTCCTGTTTGTAAGGTTCAGGTTCCAGAATATTCTTTAGGTTCAAAAATTGAATCTATCTACAATTCAAATCGTGTATAGATAAACCTGGCTGATTTTCAGCAACTATCTTTGGCTTGTTGACCAAGATAGGGTTTGCCTATATACATGACCCTTCTCATTCATTTTTAGATACACAGAAACGCAATACTCCAATACCAGAAAATTGAGCCGCCAGTTCGCAGCCTTTTCCAGCAGTTCCATCGCTCAGAATCACTCGACCTTTCCGTAATCTTTCAGGTCAGTTTGTCTAGTCCGGCTGTACAACAGGCTTCCGGACTTGTACCCTTGGAAACAGACGGCGAATCTGTTTAAGGGAATCGTGTAAACACGAGCCTCGTTCTTTACTGCTTTAATTATCTGGTTTTCAGTCCTTCGATTTATTTCTTATAATGTTTAATTTACGCTAATAAAAGTAGGCAGGTTTCCCAACAAAAAGTTTATACATAATTACAACGTAACTTTCTTTCTACGATCTCTTCAAGCCTCAAAAGGATGTAATTTTCTAAACTATGCTTCTATTGACATAAAGGGTACATGGTTTAATATTCTAAAGATGTGCCATGATGTGAATCTTCTCGATATCCCTATTTCTTCCTTCTTTACTCGTTTTTTTAATTAATTGGTGAGAAAGTCTCTATTAAATTTCGGGATGAAGCGTGACTCAGTACTTTCAAACTAGGTGAAGTCTATCCTAGATAACACGCTTTAGAGTCCATGAAAGATTACAACATATCTGATCGCTAGTTTAAAATAAATGATCACATTCGTTGGTATTGAACTAACGTCGATCCATTATTGGTAATGGTAGAGGAAAATATGAAATGAAAAGTTTAGCTTGTTTAATTCAAGGAGTGGAGTCAAAGAAAGGGCCAGATGGTCAAAGTTAGGCTCTTGAGAGCGCAGGAAAATTCTCATTTAAATTTCTTCGGTTCAAATTGATGAGAAAACGGTCACTTTATTGCAAAGTTGCAAAAATCGTGAATCGGTAGTCGGACGGTCGACCCCCTTGTAGCTTGTACTCGGTCTAGGCGGGATTAATCAGTGATTAATCAGATTGGCATTCCCGACATGTTTTGGGTAATTTCAACGAGTTTAGGGTATTTCTGACGTGTTTTGGGTATTCCGGCATGATTTAAAAAAACTACTTGTAATCAAGGTTGCAAAAATAGTGAATCGTTAGCCGGGCGGTCGACCACCTTATAGCTTATAATCGGTCTAGGCAGGATTTTCTCAAGTTCATATTCTACATTGATTCTTAACAAAGAATCAAAATAACATAACATTGTGTTATGATTGTAATGTTCTGTTAAAAAAATAATAAGAACCTCAAGTTCTATCATGATTTCCTCAAGAGAATCAGACAACATAACATCATATTATGTTAAAGAATGAAACAGAACAGTTAGAACATCAAGTTCTAACATGATTCGATCAATATAATCAATAACATAACCTAATGTTATGCTAAAAAAATGTATATATAGAGCCTCAAGTTCTATCATTCATTCGAATCAAATAACACAATCTTATGTTCTTGTAATAGAACCTTAAGTTCTATTGATGTAATTTTTTATTTTTATGCATTTTTTTCTATTCTCTTGCTTTATTTAATTGTGAAAATTTCATAATAAGCATTTCATAACAAGGGTCGATTTCCATTATTTTCACAAAACGAAAGGCCTTATTATCTTGTTTGAATAGGTGACTTTTGTGATATATAAAAAAAAGTTTCCTAATATGATGATATATGCAATCTTTGCTAAATAATGCTTTTGTCATTTTTTATGTGTTGAAATGTCAAATTTAAAACTTTCAAATGTGGTTTTTAGTATTCTTGACAATTCGGAAAAATATTATCTCCTTTGAATTTTTTGATGCTAAAATTAATCTTATCACTCATAATCTAGTTGAATCAATCAAAACTGAAATAAAGTATTTTTACGAGAGTACGCCACAACAGTGGTATTCCCCCGTCTTTTTCTTCATCATGAAGACCTCAAAAGGGAATAGTTATCAACCTCAAGTTGCAACTAAATAAAAAGGAGAATGAAAAAATGAAACAAAAAGTCCTCCTTATAAGAGTGTACTAAAACAATGATGTTCTTGGTCATCTCAAATGGGGATTTTAGAAGAGAATATCTAACGTTGAAAGATTCGTTAACTGTATGTCAAAATCTAAAGAAAAATTTGACCATCAAAGGCAAGAAATTTTTGTAAATGCGAGCACATTTTTGCAATATTGAGTATTACCTTTGAATGATGAAAAGAAAAAATGCGATGAGATGGTTGCCTCGAATATACACATATATCGAGAACGATGATTTGTCATAAGTTTCTTTAAACAAAGCAATGGGTATGCTTTAAGAAACACGATAAACCAGTTTACTAAATTTGCTCCATTTACTCAACTGAATGTGACTCAATAACGATGATCTTATCGTGATTATGGACGTGGTGAATTGAATTATTGTCCTGTTAATTCAAAGAAACTGGTTGGCAACCTTAAGTTGCAAGATAAAAGCTGAAATGATCAACATGATATCTCCATTCCCTCATGCGAATGTGAAGAAATGATCAACATAAAGATCTGCATTCCCTCAGGTGAATGTGATAAAATTATCAATATAAGATCTTCATTTCCTCAAGTGAATGTTATAATGTAATGACATGTCTAAAGATCATTTATCATGATAAAGGATATGGTCGAATATAAAAATGACAAACCACTAGTAGTGACAGAAATAAAAAAGGAGCAAAAAATGCTATTTATGCAAAAATGCAATGTGATGTATGCAAAGTACAAGTGTGTCAAAGATATTACACACTATATTCATAGATGTAAAAATTTATGCTAACACATTTTGCTCTGCAAAAGAAATATAAAATTGTCACGAGGAACGAAATTAAATAAGGATGCATTATATTCTTTTGTATCCTCGACATGCATTATATAAAGATTAGTAAAAGCTGTCATAGGCATAACATAAGTTTATGAGCAAAAATTATAATATTTTTGGCATGACCGGTTACACCATCCCAAAGTCATTAATGATGCGAAAACTATAGAAGAATAAGATTCTTCAATCTAATGTTGTTATCTCTCAAAAAAAGTTGATTATTAATCTATCAACTAGAATGGGGACTCAATTCCTCAATATTCTGGAAAGAAAACAAATGGATATATGTAGGCATACAAATCCATTGTATGAACCATTTAATGTTTAAAATCGATGCATCGTCTAAATGGTCATCAAATCGCAACCTCAAGTTTGCATGATTAATAGCTTAAAACGAGCCTAACATTCCAGAGTAAGTATTTCATCATGAATATCCGATGAATTACTTCTAAATTTTCAATGATATTGAGAGAAACTTTTTGTTGTTGTATGGGGCTGTATTATAATATACACAACAACAAAATAGCTCATGGCCAATAAAAATTTTTAAAAAAAAAATGGTTATTAATAAATCCTCCATTTTATAATTGGTTTTGGTTATAAACCAAACATATCCCATTTAAGTTTTTTGTATGCAAATTACTCCACCTAAATGCACATATACAGGATATAGAAGAAGGATAATTCCTTCAGGAGGAAAGAAGTAACTGCAAATTCAGAATGAATTATCATATTCTATTGATCCTCGAAAGAAATTTTATGAGTTTATTATTCAATGGATAATCTAATAGCCATACATAAACATTTGCCAAAAACAAAATTTCAGCTACTCATGCTCTGATTATAAGTTGTCCTTCAAGGACACTATTTTATTATGACATGCCTCAAGCATGGTAGACAAATCGATTCCAAATAAAATTCTCGATGAAAAATATGGAGCATGAAAACAAGATGGTTGTTCGAGGTATAAAAGACCCCATGATAGTCTCATAAAGAGACACTAGACATTAAGGTTCCAAAGAACCTCAGATAGCTAATGAGATCTCAATAAATTCTATCTTGTCTTGAATTATATGGAATCGGAAACAAAGCGATGTCGACAAGTTATTCTACATATAATATATTCATTGTATTATGCATGATGAGGATCATAAATCAATTAATATCCAAATGTTCGCTCAACGAAATGATTGACCAACATATAAAGACATAGTATCTTGCAAATACTAAAAGTATTGGAATGTGAAGTTCATACACGTCAATGTTAAAAAATTCCACCCTAAAAAAAAAAAAAATTTTAAAAAGAAAAATATACATCGTATTTGTATGAAACCCGAAATAAGAGTCTCTAAAAGTTATGTGCTTTAATACTTGACATGTGAAATAAAAAAATTACACAAAACAATAAGATTGATTATCTAAAAGATAAATTAATCTCAAGGTGGATGTAAATATCCTATGAATTTTATATGAGATAGTTATTAATCTTTCCCAAAAATGGGGTTTATTAGAACTCTCATATTCTACGAAGGATATGTAATGCCTTAAGCATAACTCATAACTTCAACTTCTAGAAATAATTAATAAAGTTCTCAATAACTTTATTTGATCAAATTGAACGAATTCTTATATGGATCAAAATTATTTTGGATGCATAAATTGCTTTTGCACATGTCTCTAAGAAATGAGTGGTCCTCAAATAAGTGCAATTGAGGTTTTATTGTTAATTTTGCAATTAATATGCGTCATGGAGAGTTTATTTTTCTCTTTTAATATTTGTACATGTATTGTATACTTTCCAACCAATTCATTTGATATTGGTTTGGAAGCTACACATATATTGTGTCGTTATTGCAGGACTTCTTGTTAACATCAATAATTTGGTGGACTTCATTACAAATTTGTTGTCAACAAAAGTATTTGAGCAACTCGTTCAGAAGATTAGCATTCGATGCTTGAAATATATACATTAAATTGAGAAGGAGCATTATGCGCACTACACTCTTTTTCTTCATCAAGTTTTTATCCCATTGGGTTTTTCTTGATAAAGTTTTTAATGAGGCAGTATATACCGTTTGATAAACGGCGAATATCCAAGGAGGAGTGTTGTAAAATAATACTAATGGGCTTATGTATATTCACCATTATCTCAACCGGCCCGTTAGGGTTTACATATATTTATCTTCCCTATAAATACTTGATACTTGTAACCTCTTGGATGAATATAACTGAATAAGAATTTTCCTTTCTCCTCATTCTTTTCTTATTCTTGTGTTCTTGTTTTTTACATTTACAATATTTACAATATTTACCAAATTATTATTCTTTTACATAGAAGTAACTTTATTTAAAGAAATAAATGTGTTTATTTAATGTTCTAAACTTATACTATTGACAAAAGTTAAATGCATAAAAAAATATGACCTTTTCCGTTAGTACATAGAGCGGAATGACAAAAGAAATCTTACTATATAAAAAAGAACGAATTCTTCATGAGTAGAAAAACATAACGGATTTCGATGCATATTATCGTCTTTTACTTTCTTCTAAATTTTTCCTAGCACACATTTGTTAGATCTTTAATGATCATGTGATGGCCAATCAGTAAAATTTCACTTATCGGTTAATTTGATTGGTAAAAAGAAATACGTTACGTGTAGCGCATACAAGTTTCTAAGATTACAACATAACTTTCTCTTACATTTGCATGTGCCACCTTTTACAAACTAGAAACCAATAACATTTATGAGTGTGTGTATATATATACTCAGCCAAGAGAAAGTACAATGCAATAGAAGTTGAAGTTAGGTTCATCAATGGCTGCCACTCCTGGATTTCTCACAGATTGGCCATGGAAACAACTCGGAAGCTTCAAGGTACGTAAAAGCCTCTATTGCATAAACAAGTTTCTTGTTACATATAACTTTTGTATTGATTATGTCTCTAACCATCTATTTCATTTTATCGAACGACTGAAGTATGTGGTATTGGCTCCATGGCTTGTGAAGAGCATCTACGACTTCGTATCTACGGACCCAAACAAGAAAGATACTACATCAATCCTCATAGTTCCCCTTATGTTAACGAGAATGCTCAACAATCAAATTTGGATTTCCCTCTCACGATACAAAACTGCCAAAGGCAAAAACCGGATAGTAGACAAAACCATCGAGTTCGAGCAAGTTGACCGTGAAAGAGACTGGTCCGTCTCTTTCCTCTTCTACTTTACCAATCTACATGTCTAATTTTTTGGGAACACGTTAGTAGATAGTCTTCTGCTAACGTGTTCCTAAAAATGACCAAAGCTTACCTATCTCTTATGTTTTGCAGGGATGATCAAATCATATTCTATGGGTTGTTGTACTATATTGCAATTTACTATATAGATGGGTTAAAACGCACACCCTTGTGGAGATTAGATGGGGTGATTATTATACTTTTGCTACATGCCGGGGCGGTCGAATTCTTGTATTATTGGCTTCATAGAGCTCTTCACCACCATTTCCTCTACAATCGTTACCATTCGCATCACCATTCTTCCATCGTCACCGAGCCTATCACATGTAAGCTTCTCTCCGTGTCTTTGCTTTTCTGAAGGACGTAATAGTAATAAAAGCTAACAAAAACCTAAATACAAAGATTACATAATTAGGTTGCAATGGTTGGGAATGTTTCGAAGCATATTACACAAATTCAAATTATCATATTAACAAGTAGAGTAATATTCATAGTTTCATAAATTTGTTGTGTTTATCAAGTTTGTTACTAACGAGTTGTAATACCCGCGATTCGTGACGGGATGGACTAACTTAGCAATGGACTATTAACATGAAGAATTTTGAGAGAATAATGTGAATGGGAGAGAGGAGGGGCCGGTTATAAGAGAGGAAAAAGGGACGAGAAAGAAAAAAAAATAACTTGTTTGCAAATTAAAAGATTTATCCTTTTTTTAATTACAATCTTAACCCTAATTAAGTTAGACCTCAGAATTAAAAAAATTTGGTATATCAACACCTATAGGGGCCGGTTCATTAAGCAAAGGAGGGGGACAAAATAATTTTTTTCCTATTTTAAAGATTACACAAAATACTTGCTAAAACCTTTTAATACTTATCCCATAAAATAAGTTCTTTTAATAAAAGAAAGTAAATATACAAAATAATCAAATTAACCAAAATATCTTTTTTTTAATATGGGCCGGCCATATATATACAAATATAAGTTTTATTTTTTTTCTTTAAAACAAAATACTTTATGTTATATCTTTATAATTTTTTAAAATTATAACCTAAGGTTTTAATTTCACATGCTTATTAATAAACTTTAGGTTTCTATCAAAATTACCAATATGAAATGAAATCAAAATATGGGTTTTTACAGCGTAAAGTTTGTTTCGGTCCAATATAATCTTCTTTTTTTTATTTTTTTATTATCTAAAGCAATAGTCTACAATAAATTAAAAAAATGACTATTGTCTTAACAAGTTAGGCTCACCCGCGCTCCGCTGCGGGATGTTTGGCGGCCGGTGTTTTCGGTTGGACGTGTTAGAAGGTATATTTTTGTAAAAAAAAAAAATTAACGGTCGTTAAGCAACGACCGATTTAAAGCACTGTTTTGGTGCATTCTAAAAAAAAAAACTAACGGTCGACCGCTAGTAGGGAAAGGGGTATTTTATAAAAAAAATTAAAATGAGGGCAATTTTCGTAATTTAACACATAGTGCGAGGGGGTATTTCGTAAATATTTGAGGGGCTATTTCGTAAATAAAAAAAGGAACGGGTCGGGGCGGACTGGGTCGGGTCGACCCGACAATACCGATAACTCAGAAAGTGTGAGTGAATATTTTGAAAAAAAAAGCAAAAAAACAATTAATTTTTTTTTTTTTAAATGTTCGGACATTCATAAAAAAAACAGACCGATGACTAAAAAAGTGCGAGAGAGTATTTAAAATAGCACAGAAAGAACAAATTTTTTTTTTTCAAAAAAAAAAAAAAAAAACCGATCGTACCCGGGTAGGGTTGAGAACCGGCATATAAATGCACCCCGTTCAACCCGTGCATTTAATGCACACTAGAAACACTAAATGCCAAAAGGCCATATAAATGCATGCGAGAGTTATTCCGAGGGAAAAAAAAAGAAAATTTTTTATTTTAAGAAATTTTGGAAAAAAAGGGAAAAAAAAACTGGCCACCGCGCGGCCGTTGGCGGGACGATTAGCGTGACGCGAGGTTTGATGAAACTTAAAGTTTTAGCGAGTTTGAGAAGCTTAAAGTTTTTATTCATAAAAAAACAGACCGATGACTAAAAGAGTGCGAGAGGGTATTCCGAGAAAAAAAAAAAATTTTATTTTAAAATTTTTTTGTGAAAAAAAAGTTTAATTTTAAAAACTTTTTGAGGAAAAAAAAGGAAAAAAAAATGGTAAAAAAAAAACTAACTGTTAAGAAAAAAATATTCATAAAAAAACAGACCGATGGCTCCGACAATGCGAGAGGGTATTTCGAGAAATAAAAAAGGAACTTTTATTTTGAAAATTTTTTAGAAAAAAAAAGACCTTTTAGAAAAAAAAAAGAACGGGGACATTAGCGGAGCGCGAGGGTATTGAGGAAACTTAAAGTTAATTCAAAAAAAACAGAGCCGATTGACTCAAGACAAGCGCGAGAGGTATTCCGAGAGAACACGACAAAGTAATTTTTATTTTAAAAATTTTTTTATAAAAAAAAAGTTTAAAAAAAATTCAAAAAAAAAAGTCAATGTAAAGAAAGAAAAAAAAAAAAAAAAAAGCCTCATTAAATGTCGGGTCAAAAAAATTAAATGCAACCCGGTTCCTTTTGGGTCGGGGCGTCTGCCTTTTGTATAATATATATAATAACCATGTCTATTTATGTATCTAATGACTTGATTAATTTGAAAAAAATAATTTGATATGAATTTAGAAAAAAAAATGCATAATGCACCTGTCGATTAATTTCTCGCATATTTACAAGAAAGCGTGGGTATGATTTTAACATTTGTCGCCATATTTTGCCTGATTTTGATTTTAACATTTTTGTCGCAAAAATCTCCAAGTACATATATATATTAATAATTTTCACATGAGATGCGAGAAAAAAACGGTTATATTCGCTTTCCAGCAAAGAAAAATGATAATTATCTAACTTGTATTTTAGATATAGGGTAAAGATCAAATAAAAAGACAAAATACCGTGATAGAAGGAGACACTACAACAATGGTATGTTTTTTAAAGTTCTCGCAAAATTCTGAAAAAAATTCACAAGATCGGGTATGTTGGCCCATAAAAAAGTTGTGATGAAGTTTTTCTAATTTTGAGTTTTTATACGTTTTTTTAATGCACAAAAAAATGAAATTTTGATGCATAAAAAAATTTTGATGCACAAAAATTTCAACTTGTTATAATTTGATGCGCAATAAAATTTTGATGCAAAAAGTCAAAAGAAGTTGGAGTCAAAAACGACTTTTGAGGCAACAAAATGAACAAATGAAATTTGATGCACAAAAATTTTTTTTTGTGCATTAAAAAAATAAACAAAAACTCAAAATTAAAAAACTATCCTATACAAATTTTTGCACAACAAACTCTATCTTGTGAATTTATTTTATAAAAAAAAAAAAAAAAGAATTTTTCGAAAATATTTTTACAAACATGCCTAGTGGTTTAAAAAAAAAATAAAAAATTTTTTTTACGAATATTTATCTTTTATTTACATTCCTCTTAGATAATATATATTTTAGATATATATATGTTTTAATTGGGTATACATGAAATTATCTCATCTAATAATATATCAAACCGATGAATGTGATTATTGTCGTTTTCCGTAACTAAATCTCTCTTCTCCTTTTACGATGAATAAATGCGCATGACTAATTTGCAGTACTTTAGTTTAGGCAAAACAAAAGCTGCAAAAACACGACGCTAACAAAACGTTGTTGGGTGTTTAATTCGGTTGTTGGGTGTTGTTATTACGGGCACAACTAACAATACAATTTTCTTTCTCTTTTACTATCGTGATAGAAATGGGTAGTATTAATTTGACCTTTCACGATAAGGTACAAAGTATACATTTTTTTAGCACAATGGTACAAAGTATACATAAATAAATATAACGTATATCGAATGCCAAGGTACAATTATTTATGTTTATGTACAGCTGTTTATGTGTTATGTACAAGTATGGGCAACAATTGTTTTTCCAATGGTTAAAACCTACTGTATGTATTTAACAAGGCACATAATTTGAGCACAATAGTACAACTATATGCGTATAACTAACATAATTTGTTAATCATCTAAATAATTGACTTATTATCAAATCGAAAACGACAAAATAATGGTTTGGGCTGGGTTGACAAGAGATTTTCACGAAACATAAAACTACGAAGTTTAAAAAATGCATTGCATACCATAAGCCTAATAAGAGCGTTTTTAAGTTGATAAACTAATTCTCCTTTTTAAGTAAAGTGCGAGAGGTTAATAATGGGTAGCTCAAAAACGCTTTCATAATGTAGAAGACACACATGACTTAGGGGTGAGCAAAAAAAACCCAAAAAACCGAAGAAACCGAACCGAACCAAAAACAATCGAATCAAACTAATAATCGAACCGAATTTGCCAAAACCAAACATGACTCATTCAACGATTGTATTTATGCTTTGCTAAATAAGAAAGGTAACTCATTATGAAAATTGCAAAAGTTGTACTCCGTATTATAGTCTAGCCCATCATAATTGTAATATTGGGCCTTGCGTATATGTATTGTTAGACTATATTTCAATTGAACAAGTGGATATTAGCGATACCTTAAACATTACTCGTATTTCGGTATTTCACTATTTCTATTTCCATTCAGTGATCTTTAAAACTACAATGTATAAATATATATATTGAATTGAATAGAATAACTTACGCTAATGGCCGGTTGCACAATGATTTCATGGCAGCGGTGATACATCCATTTGCCGAGCACATTGCGTATTATGCATTGTTTGCTATCCCGTTGCTGACAACAGCCTTCACGGGTACTGTATCGATACTTGGGGCTACTTTGTATGTAACATATCTCGACACAATGAACAACCTAGGCCACTGCAACTTTGAGTTAATTCCCAAATCGCTCTTCGATATGTTCCCTCCTCTCAAGTATATCATGTACACCCCATCGTAAGTCCTCTCCTCCTTCATTTCCTTTTACATTTTAGCTGCGTCGCTTAATGTGGATATTATTATTATGAGTAACTTAACAAATCACTTGTTACCATTTGGAAGAAAAAATGATGACAGGTTTATCCAAATATTTCGATTTGTTTATATTTTTTACGGAGTATTTAATAGGCAACACGGATGAACATGTTGAAGCTCTTCCAAAGATCATCAACATGCTTATAACCTAGTCTTTGGTTTCATTTAAAAAACTCATACTGTTGATCTATTAATATAATTCTGGAAAAGAGAATGCTGTACCATTAAAACTACAATTTAGTCGGGTTTATGTCAATCTATTCGAGTTGTCAGGTTGGCGGATTAGTATAACCCGTACCCGAACATATAAATAACCATCCATACTAGGTCAAGCTTGACTAGACCCAAACATGAAACATTCCTATCCATTTGATTTTAGGGCCCTCACCATACGTTATTACCCATCTATAATCTCAACCATCACAGCAAATCTTCAATCAAGTCGCCAATTTATTGAAGTCAATATTGCTACATTTTGTTTATTGGCATGACATCATTTACGTGCATCAGTCTTTAAGGGAACTTAATTACGTGACCCCTACCCTTTCTAATAAAAAGGGTATACTATATTTTCAATTCAATCTATGTAGTTATTAATCCATATTTGGAATTTAAGTAGTACCCAATCTTTTCTTTCATACATTTATTTATATATATTTGTATTCCAATTTCTCTGAAATAATTGTTTTATTGTTATAGAATACATTTCTCCACTAGAATCTAACGGGAAATGAAGATATTTTTATTTGAGATTTTATTTCAATTTAAATGAAGAATGCGTTGCAAATTGATCTATAAAACAATTGATACCTTTTCATTTCTCAACTAAATTAGGAGTGCTTCTAAAGTCTACTTTTTCCCCATACTACGAGTGAAAGGGAAAAGTATAAGACTACCATTAAAGAGCCCAAGCGAGACTTACTATATCCATGTGAATTATGTCCCTTATAATTTCACGGCCAAGATACTTGCACGAGTCTTAGAAATGCTTCAAACAGTGTTACACACGTACCTTGATGTAATGATGTATATAAAGAATGAATATCACGAGTATGATTATGCGACACGCGTTGCAGCGTCATTGGAAAACCAAAATATAAAATTTTAAACATGAAATCCACTATTATATGAATGTTTCGATTTTCTATTCTAAAGATAGGTTTAATTAGTTATGTGTTATCTATCTGTACATTACAGTTTAATCTTACTAAACATAAACATTAAGCTAAAATAAATGTTGTAACATTCGTTCTTTTGTCGCAGGTACCACTCTTTGCACCATACTCAGTTTCGAACGAACTACTCACTTTTCATGCCATTCTACGACTACATCTATGGCACGATGGACAAATCTACAGACGCATTGTATGAAAAGTCACTCACCCGAGAGGAAGAATCACCAAATGTTGTGCATTTAACGCATTTAACAACACCTGAGTCTATCTATCACATGCGGCTCGGGTTTGCCTCTCTAGCTTCTAAACCACATACTTCTTACAAATGGTATTTTTGGATTCTATGGCCCATCACAGTTTGGTCCATGTTGATCACTCGGATTTATGGAAAAACGTTTGTTGTCGAACGAAATGTCTTCAAAAACCTAAAGCTTCAGACTTGGTCCATACCAAAATACAAGATACAAGTATGCATATATAGTTTTAGTTATCGAAAAATTTATACATTTTCATTGTTTTCTTTTCTTTGGTTTTAATGAATTTGCTTCGCAGTACCAATTGGAATGGCAAAGACAAAGCATAAATGGCTTAATTGAGGAAGCTATACTAGAGGCAGAGGCAAAGGGGGTGAAGGTGTTTACTCTTGGTCTACTCAATCAGGTGACTACACAAAAATTTTAGCAACAAACACACATATGTTTATATGATTTTATCATCTGTTACAATTATTTTATGTCAATTAATAGATTAGGATGTTTGTTGTTGACCAATTACTCCTAAGCTCCCTAGTTAGATATGCGATACAAGTGGCAAAATGGGTGGATAACGTAATTTTTAAAAGTTTTAACGGGTCAAAACAAGCAAAGTTTTTAGTATGAGTCTTTTTCCTCGACTTTCACATATATTCAAGTTATAATGTGATTAAAAACATTAGCAAGCACACATGCATGTCTTAGGGCGTGTTTTAAATAGTTCAACTCATTTTCCTCAATTCAAGTTTCTTTTGATTATAGCCTTCATCTGTTGACAATTAAACATAACCAAGTTTAATTCATTTTCATATAAATGAGTTAAAAACGTCATATGATATACAGTATCATACTATTTCTTCGTAAAATCTTTTAAGGGTTTGTCATTACATACTAGAAAAATATATGGTCTAACACTGTTTTAATCACTAGTAATCAGTGCCGTAGCTAAGCTAGCGGAGGCAATAAAATAACTAAACAGCACGATAAAGATATATTGTAAGCATTTAGCTTTAGTTTTTTATGTGTTCTTCATTACTCTTGGGCACTTGAAGTAAAGTTTAACAAATGTTTAGAACATAATTTCATATATCATTAACATTCTGATCTTGGTAGCAAAATTTGAGGCCCCAAAATAAACAGTGGGATATATAGTTTTGAGCCACATATTTTTTTTAAAAAATTTTAAAAAAAACCTTTTTTTTATGTAGGGACCCCCCCCCCCCCACCCCCCCACCGCCCCTTGATTGGTTTGATTGGGGGTTTTATGCACCCCCACGACCCCTGTTTCGCACAAAAATAGAAAAAATAAACCCTCAAATGCGGCTCTGCTAGTAATGTTCGAATGACACTTGTTTTTAACATTGGTTTTAAGACTTAGACAGTGGCTAGACACTGATCGGTTCATGTTAGTATAACTAATTGAGATATACTTAATCGTGATAGGGGGATGAACTAAACAAAAGTGGGGAGTTATTCATTAGAAGAAACCCAGAACTAAAAGTAAAGCTTGTAGATGGAAGTAGTTTAGCAGTTGCGGTGGTCTTAAACAGCATTCCAAGGGGAACCACTCAAGTTGTTTTAAGAGGCAACTTCAATAAGGTTGCTTCCTACCTTGCTCTTGCTCTATGTCAAAGGGGCATCCAGGTAAATTTCACTTACCTCATGTACTTTTATGATTATATTAAATTTAAATTCGGATATTACAGAGGCATAGTTCTTCGCACGTGTAGCAAGCTGTATATGTGTGATAGTCATTCCGTTGGCCATTAATTCGTGAGAATATCAGATATATGCATAGTAATAATGTTCTGTTTGTTCCCTCAAGAATGAAAATTCGGACTTTACAGCATTAGAAAGTTAAACAGAAGGAATTTGGAAATGAAAACTTAGCGTAAGTTGCATAATAACATGGAACTTTTATATCACACTTTTAAGTTTAATGTAAGAAGATATCTAGTTTCTCCAGATTCTTCACTTACAAGGCCGATTAATCACCGATTAGGCGCTGCAAGGCCACCAACCTTGCCGATTAATGTAACAGGGTCAAACAAATAGGTCAACCGTGGTCAACGGCGATAAACGGTGGTCAAACTTGCCGGAAACCTTTTAATCTTGCCGGAAGTACCAAAAACTCATCGTAAACTTGTTTTGATCACTTATATAAATTGTTTAAATCTATTACAAGTTGTTTTCTAGAAAAAAAACTTGCCAATAATATCTAAAACTCGACGGAACTACACAAAACTTGCCGGAAATACCCATATTTTGCCAAAAATGCCTATCCGATTAATCTCGCCTTGACCGATTATAAGCTAGAAGGTGGTCGACCGTCCGGCTAACGATTCACGATTTTTGCAACCTTCCTTTCGACTATGAAGTATGCATATGCAAGAACAAACATAGTAGAAAGCTAGAAATTTGGAATATTTCTTGGAGTTCTATGAGTCTGACTTTGCATTTTCTGTTACTGTAGGTTGCCATATCCAGAGAGAGTGATTATGAAATGTTGAAATCCCAGCTCAAATCAGCTGATGACCATGATAAGTTGGTCCTTTCAAGGACTTACTCTCAAAAGGTAAACTATCATCTTATTATCTTCTAAGAAATTAATAAAAAGATAATCACTCTACACATGTAATTAAAAAGTTTTATTATTCAAACAAGATGTTTGCTGTTAAATACTTGATTTTATTTGTTTTTGTTATGGCTGATTATTTGGTCTTCTGAAGACATGGCTGGTGGGAGATGGACTAAGCAAAGAAGAGCAAACGAAGGCGTCAAAAGGAACTTTAATTATCCCTTACTCTCAATTTCCACCAAAGAAAGTTCGCAAAGATTGTTTTTACTACACCACACCATCGATGCTCACTCCAAAATATCTTGAGAATGTTGATTCTTGCGAGGTTAGTCATATACTTATTGTTATAGTTCAGAATTAAGTCTTCAATTCCTTCTTGCCAACCTTAAGTACTATGACAAATTACGTTCATCATGGCATTTCACATATTGACGTAAAATTGTGGTACGTGTAACAGAATTGGCTGCCACGAAGGGTGATGAGTGCATGGAGAATTGCAGGGATACTTCACGGCTTAGAAGGTTGGAATGTTAATGAGTACGGGAATGAAATTTTCAATGTCGACAAATGGGAAGCCAGTCTCCAACATGGATTTACTCCTCTCATGAAAGCCTCTTGAACAATCTTTTCATGTGTGTTGTATTTCTATACTTTATTTAAGCCTCAAAGTCTCGAAACTATCTAAGGCTGTATATGTTCCATTTGATTTCTTCCTAGTTGTATTTTGGGAAGAAAGTAAGTGATGTGATGTTAAACCTTCAAGATAAATGACGATTCTATCACTTCAAAGATATTGCGAAAATTTAGCTAAGAAACATACTCCACATATTTGTATGATACAGAATATTGCTTTACTATCAGTTTCAAGTTAATGTTTAGTTAGTCATAACAAGACTGGAATTGAAAGATTTGGACCATGGAACTACTAGCATAGGAGTTTCTTGGTCTATCTTATGCGCTTATGCTGAATAAAATGAGTGGCTCAAATAATAATTTTTGAACTTGTTAAACATCTAAAAAATTGTTTCACTTCATTCATATGCAATGGTGCGTGGGGTACAGTATACATATCAAATTTGGCCATAGATTGTTCTATGTTTCCGGCGTATATTATCCTATGCATATGGCTAAATGGTGATCGATTTTGAATCAGGTATTTTGATTGATCGCCCACTTCCTCTTCCTAAAATAAGCCACAAGTTATTTGCATAATAAACTAAACTAATTAGGTTAACTTGACCACAATATTATTCAGTTAATCACAATTATTAGTGTACCAAAGTTCATAAGCATAACAATATATTGTTTTAAGAACCGAAAGCTTCGGCACAGTCAGTGTATTCAAGATTTATAAGCTATGATTAACAAACTTTAACCTTTTGAAGAAACTATAATCAAGCTACAAGTAGGCTTTTATAAGGTTAATGTGATAGATTAAAATCTTCATTTTTGTGTCAACATAACTACACAAAGTGAGTAAATATGGGACATGACCTTCTTTAAAAGTTTTTCTAAGTACACTTGACCCAAACTTGTTGACATATCTGCTTTCGTTTTTCATATATGACCAGATTGGTGAATTCTAAATTGCTATTTTAGATAAAAACCCTTACGGAAAATCCTATACATAAATTAGTCTTTATATCGATAGACCATATAATTACAGCTGCATTGTCTTTTCATTTGCATCACCTATACTACTATGAAATATGTACCCATCCAAAGAAACAATGCAATTAGAAGTTATGTCAGTTAAGTCAAATATCAATGCTTCCAAACCTGGACATCCTACTGACAGGCTCATGGACACCCCTGGAAGATTTTAAGGAACAACCTTCTCTTCACTAATCAACAGTCAAAAGTTTTAGACTTAAATTAAAGACTTATTTTTTATCATAGTAAAAAGCTTTACTAAAAGCATTGTTTTGCATTGGACCTAGAACTTATTTGGATAAAAGCTTGACAAACTAGCTATTTGGTATAAAGTAGCTATTCATTAGCAGTTTAAATACTTCTTTTGATTGGGAAAAGGTATCTTGACAATGACTTTGTTTATATAAAATTTGCATGAAAACATAAGTAACCAAAAAATTAAGTCTTTCCCTAAGTTTTTGCATTAGAGATGCCCTTGATCCATATTATCCACAAGGTATGTGCATAATAGAATATATGAGAGAATACAACGAATACATAACGCTTTTTTTTCAAAAGATAATTTTTTAATATTTGTACCGGCCAATGCTAAACGATATAACTATGAGGCTCAAGAATACTTTACAATCTAATGTAATCTTGATCGAAATATTCATGATATCAAATATCGTGACAATGTATTCTTTGTAGTGCTTATTGTTTTTGTTGCAATAAGTAATCAGATCAAAAGTCGCTTTGGTTATGTTTAAAACATGTATTTTTGAACCTTTTAAATACTATATTTGTTGCCAACAATCCGAAAACTAGAATGCAGAACTTGAGCTAGGCAGAAAACGCGACACACACGTACACACACCTCTGTTAGACGATTATTTTATGGGTTCTGGAATAATCAACTCATGATTAGAATATATAATTCTTTGAAGATTATTCTAGAACCCATAAAATAATTACATCACAGAAAGTAAACGGTCACACGTATAATGCTCTCAAACGATTCTTTACCGAGAACTAGAAAAGATAACGACCAACTTATAACCGACTCCAACAAGGAGTGGTATCGGGCTCAAGACCTTCCCTGATCATTAGGCTAATGATATTTGCCTTCCAAGGTAAGTAATATCCTCCTAATTTGACTACAACTTAAGCTAAACAATTAACCCTCTAAACTAGATTATACTACAACTAGCTACCTCTAACAATCATCACTAATAATATCTAATAATAGTGTTTCATCTAACTCAAACAATGCATTTTATAACTGATTATAAATCTTTTATCTGTATTAACTAGTTTGTTTCATTTTATTGGACGATTGAAGTATTTAGTATTAGCTCCGTTCGTGTTGAAGAGCATCTACGACTTTGTGACTATGGATGCCAACAAAAGAGATGTAAATCAACTTCTCATTTTCCCTTTTCTGTTGACGAGGATGCTCAATAATCAAATATGGATTTCACTCTCTCGATACATGACTGCAAAAGGCAAAAACCGGATTGTTGACAAGACCATTGAGTTTGAGCAAGTTGACCGTGAAAGAAACTGGTGTGTCTCTCTTGTTCTATTTAAAATAGTACATAATAAACCTACATGTCAGAGTTTTACATTGTTATATATGTCTACTTAGGAATATATAAACATATAAAGACTCTATGCTTGCGAAAAAAGAACGAATAAGTAAAAATAACCAAAATGCCCGTTTCTCCATGTCTCTTATCTCTCATTTGATATGACACTGCACTGTTAAGAAATTTACTATGAATGTCATATTTTGCAGGGATGACCAAATAATATTCAATGGGTTATTGGTGTATGTGGGATATCACTATTTGGAATGTGCAAAACACGTACCCCTTTGGAGGTTAGACGGTATTATTATCGTAATTTTGCTGCATGTTGGGGCAGTGGAATTCTTGTACTATTGGCTTCATAGAGCTCTTCATCACCATTTCCTCTACAATCGTTACCATTCCCACCATCATTCCTCCATCGCCACAGAGCCAATCACATGTAAATCTCTCTTTTTCTCCTAAAAGCAATTGTGGGGCTGAAAATTGATCTATAGACGCCTGTTTACCATATAACGTACACTTATTTGTTGCCTAAGTTATGGTAGTTATTGTACTATATTTTGATGGCAGCTGTTACTCATCCATTTGCTGAGCATATTGCATATTTCCTTCTATTTGCGATTCCGATGGTGACAATAACTTTGACCGGTACCGTGTCTGTGATTGCGGTTGCTGGGTACGTAACATATATCGATATAATGAACAACTTGGGTCATTGCAACTTTGAGTTCATACCTAAGTCGCTCTTTGCTATGTTTCCTCCTCTCAAGTACATCATGTACACCCCATCGTAAGTCCCTCTACTTCATTTACATATCTAACGTCAACATGACGTATAAGTATACAAAGCTATTAAATCTTTTTCATGTTGATAACTTTTACTGTTGTGTTGATAGTACTAATTAACTCCATGTACCTGTACAATACGGAGAAGTTATTAAACGGATAGAACTGATGTCATTTATTTTAAAACGCGGAATTATAACTCATCCGCCCACATTAAGTGTCCTCAATGGAATCTATAAATCTTCAATCATGTCAACTTTGACCATAAATATTTTTTGTTATGTGTTATATAATATTAGAACGAATATTATACCAGACTGAAAAATATAATCTCAAAACTCTATCCATTCATATATCTTGCATCAGAAATCATTAACATAAGAAGAAATCCATTCATGGTCAAAGTAGAAGAAAAAAGACTTTTGAAAAAGTGATCAAGTGGACACTTATGTGGGACTGAGGGAGTAGTAACCAGCCAAGAAGCTAGAATTCTAGAAATTGAAAACTAAAAACAGCATAAAGTTATACAATGATCTAACTAATACGCTTTTTTCCCCCCCCCCATAATTACCCCGGAAATCGCTTAAAATATGATACGGAGTAAATTCCTTTTAGCAATAGTTATAATTCAATATATTAAAAATCAAATACGATGTTAAGTCGCGTGAGGAGGGGGTGGACGATTCATTATAGTTTTGTCGATTACGAATTTGATCAAAATAAAAGAACTTAACATTATATCCGCTGAAGTTAGAAACTAAAAAACAAAGTTTCTTTCCAAACAAACAAATTCACAAAACTTCAAAAGGTTTTAGAATCCCAAAAGTCTCTATTACGCTATATATAACTCAGAAAACCCTCAACAACAATATAAAATTTGAAAGATTACAATTTTAAATCAATACTCTTTCCGTCCTAAAATAAGCATTTTACTATAAAAATGAATTAAGTTTTAAAAATATCAACTAATTACATTTTTCACCAACAAAATAATATCTTTACTCGTTAAATTTTATTTTGATTGGTTCAAATACCAAATTAACACTTATTTTTTAACAACTAAAAATAATAATGTTGACAGACGAGTGAGTAGGTGACTTTGTCTTCACATATATCAATAATACATAAAGGCGGGTAATTAAGAAAATTGACGAAGTTGACATAACAATCCACAAGCTATCTAATTTGTCACGTACAACATTCTTTTAGAAGAACATTTGCGCACAAAAGTAAAAGAGGCATCGAGTAATCAAACCAACCTTTCTTAAGTCAAGACTGGTTGGCTACATGGCTAGGGCCAAATATTATCTACATCAAGGACCTATATTAGACCAATTGTTATGACCTATCGATCAATGACCTACTTGTTCAGTTTTACTGTATCTTCTGTGATCAATGATCATCGTCTACTTGCTCGGGTCAAAGAAATGACACAGCCGCGCATAACAATGGATTTTAAGAGTCGAATAAATTCATCGAACAACTCTTGGCCCCCCTTTATAATATTACGTGATTAATACGAAAAGTTAATTGTATAATCTCTACATCATAAAACACGAATTATACACATACACAAACTTACAAAATATGCATTGTATACATACTACATTCACATTTATGTTTCTCTAGTTCTGTCTATCTAAACAAACATCTTTACTTGATCTTAATATTTATTTAGATGCGACTATAAAACTCATTACTTATCACTAAATGTAATCTATTTGTGTTCCCTCCTGTATTATGCAAACTAAAAGTAGTGAAAAGATAAATTGGTCAATAGGATTGAAGAGGTTGAAACTTAAAAGACGATATAAATCATGTTATTTTATCTTTTGTCCCAGGTACCACTCTTTGCACCACACTCAATTTCGGACAAACTACGCGCTTTTCATGCCATTCTACGACTACATCTATGGCACAATGGACAAATCTAGTGACACGTTATATGAAAAGTCACTCATCCGAAAGGAGGAATCACCAAATGTTGTGCATTTAACGCATTTAACAACACCTGAGTCTATCTATCACACGAGGCTCGGGTTTGCCTCCTTGGCTTCTAAACCACACACTTCTTACAAATGGTACTTGTGGATTCTATGGCCCATCACGGTTTGGTCCACGTTGATCACTCGGCTTTATGGGAAAACATTTGTTGTTGAACGAAATGTCTTCAAAAACCTCAAGCTGCAAACTTGGGCCATACCAAAATACAAGATACAAGTATGCATAGTATTTATTTGTCAAAAGATATTATTCTTTTTGTATTTTTTTTTGGGTTTATAATGAACTATGATTTGTAGTACCATTTGGAATGGCAAAGACAAAGCATTAATGGATTAATTGAAGAAGCTATACTAGAGGCTGAGGCAAAGGGGGTGAAGGTGTTTACCCTTGGTCTACTCAATCAGGTGACTACACAAAAATTTTAGCAACAAACAACATATTCTGATGCTTGTTTTTGGCTATTTACTCTGTAGTTCGATATGCAGTAAAACTGACAAAATGGGTGGATGATGTATATTGTTAACGGGTCAAAATGAGATTTATTTAATATCGGTTACTTATATTGTTAACGGGTCGAAACAATGAGAACAATGATACGAGTTTTTGACACCGATAATCTAGACTTGGACACTAGTTTGATTTAGTAGAGGTAACTTTTAGTTCTGTATTTGTTTAAGGGGGATGAATTGAATAGAAGTGGGGAGCTATTCATAAGAAGGAACCCACAACTAAAAGTGAAGGTGGTGGATGGAAGTAGTTTAGCAGTTGCAGTGGTTTTAAACAGAATTCCGAAGGGAACCACTCAAGTTGCTTTTAGGAGGCAGCTATCATAAAGTTCATCTACCTTGCTAATGCCTCTCTCCTATGTCAATAAGGGGAATGCAGGTAATATTTCACGTTACTAGTTTCTATTGTTTTAATGTAATTAAAATGTTCTGACCGAAAGAGAGATTTTTCTATTCAAAGCTTTAGCCTATTTAAAACTCGGATTTCTAAGAGGGATAGTTCTTCAACCGTGTAACAAGGTGTTTGTGTGTGTCGTACCATGTTGACTGCATATATAGTCATGCCATTGGCCATGAATTCATGGGGATATCTGAAAAAATGCTATGCATTTCATTTATATACTCGGCTTCATCTCATAGGTTGCCATATCCAGAGATAGTGATTACGAAATGCTGAAATCCAAGTTCAAACCAGGCGATGGCAATGATAAGCTGGTCCTTTCAAGGACCTACTCTCACAAGGTAAACTATAATCTTATTAATTATCATCTAAAAAGTACTACTTTAGCCATTATGTAAGAAAACAAAAAACAAAATTTATACATGAAATATATGTTGTTGAAAATATGCTCTTCTGTTTTTGTTTGGCGTGACTATTTGATTTTGTGAAGACATGGTTGGTGGGAGATGGACTAAGCAAAGAAGAACAGGTGAAGGCATCAAAGGGGACACTAATCATTCCTTACTCGCAATTCCCTCCAAAGAAAGTTCGCAAAGATTGCTTTTACTACACCACACCATCCATGCTCACTCCTAAATATCTTGAGAATGTCGACTCTTGCGAGGTTAGTAAAACACATATCCTTCTTGTCACAGAGATATGACTACGTTATTCCCAACCTTAAATGCTACGGTAACTTCTTATGGATTCCAGTATTATCTCATGGTTGAGGCATTTCAGGTAGTGACGTTTTGTGGTGTGTGTAACAGAATTGGTTACCACGAAGGGTGATGAGTGCATGGAGGATTGCAGGGAAACTCATGCTTAGAAGACTGGAATGAGTTAACGAGTACGGGGATTAAATTTTTTTAATGTCGACAAAGTTTTGGGAAGGCCATTCTCCAACATGGGTTAGCTTCCTACTCGTCAAATCAACACATTAAAATAAACGTGCGTTCAGTGTACCGTCCTCTCATATTACTGTAAGCCCTGAAACTTGAAACAATGGGTGTATATGCTTCCTTTGAATAGTCAGTGATGTGATGTCATTTTTCGAATAATCGTGTCATTTTACTTGAATCGTGTCATTTTTCGAATAATCTATATCGGGACTTGTTATTAGAGAAATTTTATTGGGAAAATTCAAGAAAAACATTACGTTTCAGACACAAAAGAACAAAGCAAAAACATAAAGCAATTGTGTGTTTTTCTTATATTAGAATGAGACTCTTAGGGTGTGTTTGTTGAAACCTCAAAGGCCTTATTTGTATTTGTCATTAGTCTTGTATTATGGCCCATCTTGTGTATCATATATACACATACGTTTGTAACATTGAAACTCATTCAATCAATAACCTTTACAGAAACTAGCGGAAGCAATTAGCAGCAAACAATTAGCATTAGCAATTAGCAGTAGAAGTTTAATTTACAAAAGTGTTTGGTAAAAAATAGTTGCAAGTGTAATTTTAATGTGTAAAATGATGTAACGTTAAATGCTAGATGCTTATTCAAAAAGCATTGAGCAATTAGCATTTTTATAATTTTATAAATGCTAAATGCTTTCTTCTAAACAAGCTTTATAATAATAATGTTAAATGTTAAACGCTAATTGCTAAAAAATGCTCTTAAAAATTGTCTTCCAAACATGCCTTTAGAAAGTGACTTAAACTCTTGGGTTGGTTTCGTGAATTTGGTTTTGAATAAATATTAATTTTTGATATGTTTCCTAATTTAAGTCGGTTTAGGATTTGGTAGTTTTTTCTGTCATTGGATGCCTATAAATAAATGCCAACATCATTAGTTTTCTCTGTAGCTTTTAAATAATAATTTGGTACATTTGAATTGAAATTTTGTATCGGTACCTTTTCGTATTTAGTTTGGTTTTATTTGAATAAAGCTTCAGCTTCGTTTGTCGAATTTGTTCTTTGTTTGTTTTGTCTTTGAATTATCAACAAGTGGTATCAAAAGCTAGGTTTAACATGAAAAAGAAAAAAAAAGGTTCGTATAATTTGTTTCTTTGAAGATTCAATTTGAATATTGATTTGGATTCTGATTTGTGAAGTCGAGCACTGATTATTCAAATAACAAATTCGGCTAATGAAGCTAATGGCTAATGGCCAACTTTGTGTTGAACGAGTTTGGAATAGGCCCGCGCGTTGCGGCGGGAGCTTTGTCGTGGATAGAAATAGTTTGGCGTAATAAGTTTTATTCCACATGCAACAAATATACAATAATAACACACCAATTTAGATGGAAACCAAGCATAATTGTAGTTTGAAATGCTAGCTGAAGCCTGTCACATTATGGTGTATACAGTCCTATTGAGTATTTGACCCATTAGACAAAGTAAAACCAAAAACGACATGTTCACTTCCCCTATAATTTTATAAAACATGTTGGAACAAAATTTCTCAGATATATCAGAACAACAACATATAATTATGACTTATGAATATCATACAACGACCCGAATTTGAAAATCAACTACAAAACTGAAAATTCTAACAATAACACGACCATCTAATATCATCTACAACTTCAGATCATCAATTTTTACAGAGTGCGGACATTAGAGATTTTAGACTTGTTATCCTCTGAAGAAGCCTGATGTTCAGATAGATCCTCAGACCTTAAATCAACAATCATCTTGATAACATCATCCATTGATGGTCTCATATCAGGGACCCGAGCCACACAGGCAAGCCCAATCTGAAGCATCTGCACCATCTGTTCTTCAGCATGTTGGTACTTCATTAGTTCCTCATTGAACACCTTTACAGTCCACTCTTCTCGAACCACAGACCGGACCCACCTTGGTAGATCAACCACCTCATCATGGCTTGATGATGGTAGAGGAGCTTTACATGTCAAAAGCTCAAGAAGCAGGACTCCGAAGCTGTAAACATCTTATTTGTGAGTGAATTTATGTGTTTCTACAACTTCTGGTGCGTAGTATCCAATTTAACATTTGTATTGGGAAATGTATTTGATGGATGGCCATAATTTACATGGTTTCGTTCTGTGATTGCTTCCAAAAGTATAACTCGAAAGCTGTATATTTTTTATCCTTTGATTCAGAAGCCTTCTGCAAATTGCAAATAATTGTTTCAACAACTTATTGATGAAAATCCACATAAAAATAAAAAGATTGTTCAAAAGTGATTTTAAAGTCGACGAAAAATAAGAACTTATGAAAGCTTACCTAAAACTCAAACTCTTCAATAATTTTATACTAATAATAATAACAACAGGTTTTTTGTAACCGGAACCTGCGTTGCATTTTTAATGAGCCAGAAAAAATGAATAAATACTCTTTTACCAGTCATGTGGTTCCGCGTCTGATTAAGCACATTTAGGCACATCGTACCAAAGTTGAAAACAGTCATCTAAAGAAAGGGTTACCAAAATGATCCTGTCCTCTGAAAAGGTTGGGCATACCCTCATTACCTCGTCCTCTGCCACCCTGCATTTTCTTCAAACTGTCTCCTTAAAAAATATAAAGTGATTCAAAATGGTTAACGCTACTGGTCATATAAAACTACCAAATATAGTTAACATAATGGGGACAAAATACAGATGAAGCAACGATGCCATAAACACATATCATTGCAGAGACAAATGGTAACAAAGAAACTATGCGTAATGGCCGCAACAATTTCCTAACCTGAAACAAAAAAAATGCAGTAGGCATCATTGATGCCAAAAAAAATTATTACGTCAATACTGCAGCAAAAGATATGTTTTTACTTACCGTTTATCAGTTGGCCTTATATACCCTTTGTCTATCACCATTCTCGTTCAAAATTCATACTTCATCACACACACACACATTATACGTGGAATAATCGACACGATCCGAGGATCCAGCTATGTGGAAAATATGGTCAAAAGCAATAAGCCAATTCCATGGAACGATTGTAGCAGGGCGTCATTAAACTTTTTTTCTAACATTTCTAGATCTATGAAATAGTTAACAAAAAAGCTAAATATTTTCCAATACAAATATATTTGTAAACAATGTAAATCCTACATAACTCCAAACAGTGCGCAACTTTTTCTCACCCTACATTAAATTAGAAACACATTATGAACCTAATAGTATAAATACAACTATAAACCAATTTAGAAAATACCTTGAATGACTACTCGGGCAATGTTTATCTGTTTCGTTGCGATCGCATCTTTAGTGTTAATTTCAGCAACTGTGGGTGAAAGTTCTCACCTTTTTTAACTCTTCTCCAGTCCCATTTTATCAGCTAAATTCACTTGATACTATACCTCCAAAATGTTAGCAATAACTTTAACAAAATACCAAATGACATGAAACCAAAAAGGAAGGTTTACCTCGGCTTCAGAAATTAAATCTTTCTCAGTCGCTTTGTTCGAATATTATATGCCATCCATAAGTCAGAACCGTCTGAAACATGAACAACAAAAATCAAACCAAAAACAGAGAGACTACAAAATAACAGTGAAACAAACACAAACAATATTGTAGACATATATATGCATATTAATCGTATAACCCACAGGCGTAAATCAAACAGGAGCTAAAACCCTTTGCCTATTCCATTTTAAAATGATGTTGTATCAATCTGTGTATGAGGGTATGTATGACATTAAAATCTTAATAACCACCAAAAATCAAGCCCACATGGACCATTATATGTTGCAAACCCCCGTCTGTTACCTTGATGCACTTGCATAATCCAACATCTAAATCAAGTTTTTTATACTCGTTTTTGAGTAATTGCATATATGTTGATACTTCAATAAATAACATGTGATTTAGTGGATTTGTCAGTGTTTTGTGTGTAAACTTACATCAAAGCAGCAGATAGAGACACACCGGACCGTAGGGACAGTCGTGAAGACGACAGTGCAAGCTTCAGCGGAAAACCCACACACACGACGGTGTTGTTTTTTGGGAGGACTGGTGAGTTTTTCTGGATGGATGGATGATTTGAGGAAAAATTTAAAGACGCATGGGATAAAAAGGGTTATATAAAAACACATGTCCAGTTCAAGATTATGTGAGTGAATGGAAAAAAATTAAAAATGTATGCGAGTGAATGGAATTTAGATGGAGATGGTAGATGATGGAGGGAGCTAGAAAGATCCAAGTGAGACGGATAGACAGAGCAATATTATAATGAGTTGTGTGAGAGATAGAGAAACAAAAATGTTATTGTTGGGCTAAAACTAGACTAAAATCAGCCTGCTAAAGGGCTCAATGTATTTTGGCAGCATCTGTGATGCTCTTTAGTATATAGGTAAATTGGTAATTGTTTTGTTTTAGTTTTATTCGTTTAAATTTGATTTGTTTTGGTATTTGAATTTAGACACTAATTCTTATGTTATAAGTGGTCATTAAAATTATTTGTTGGTTGTTGTGGTTTCCAAGAAAAAATAGAGCTATAATAATAGGAAGGAATAAGAAAAAGAGAGTATAAACAAAGGCGCAGGGTGAAAATAGTACAATGGTAACCAGATAACAAATGGAATAGTGTAATCCACTTTTAACAAGAAAACTATCGACCCTAATGCCTTGGTATCACGATATAATCTCTTTGGGATAAGACCAAATGCTATGTTCTTGAATTAGGCACAATTCTAGAACCATTTCGCCTTTAAGTGTTTATGTTTCTGTGTGTTTTCCTTGCAAGTGTTCATCTCAATGTATAGGGATGAAAACTCTTAAACAAAAGAGTTTGTAACTCCTGGTCAAAAGAAGTTATTAGCATAAATTGACCAATCAATCTCATAATCTCTTCCATAAATGCATAGTGGTTACATGACCATAATCATAGTCACTAAGTTAATGTTGAAACCGCCCATTTAATAGGTCAAGGTGGTTACAAACATTTAATGTTGAAATAACCCATTTAATAAGTTAAGATGGTTATAAACATTTAATGTTGAAACCGCCCATTTAATAGTCATTAATCTAACCACTAAAAGGGTCAGGGAGAATCAATGAGTTTGATGGGTTCATACTCTGTACCTTCAAATCCATTTCTAAGTATGACTCGATTCCCACAATTACACTAATTTCTAACAATCCCCCTCATTTAGTATAATCCTTTTGCATGAAAATTAAACATAAAACAAAACATGTGCATAAATTAAAATATCCTAAGGATTGAATTTCCATCTTAGTACATTACACGTTCAAATATTCAAGAATCAGAGTGTTCTAAGAATTGAACCATTCAACATACCTGAAGATAAAATACAAACAAGTTTTCAAACACTTAAATGCTCCTGACACTATACAAGTCATGTGTCCATATTCAATTCATAAATGTTGTAAAAGCAAAAAGTCTAAAGCTCCCTGAAGAGGCAAAACCTTAACATTCATATAGGTGGTTCCTCTTTATTCATGCTCATGTCAAGAATTTTTCAAAGAAATTAACCATTGAGAAGTAAAGACTTCATCCTCCTTTTCAGCAGGTTCCAAGCACATCTTTGAGATGATAGTAAAACATGTACTTCAGTTCACTGAACGTTCAACTTTCCATATTGAACTCAATTCCTAAGTTTTCTTAGGAGGGAGTTGGGTGTCCTAACATTCAGTGGCTAAGTTGGACTTTAAACTCATCCCTTCAACAGACTTTAAAACCAAGTCTCTAGTCAATCCCTTTGTTAAGTGATCAATTAAGTTTCGTTGAGATCTCGCAAACTCTATAGATACCACCCCATTCGTGATAAGCTCACGAATCATGTTATGCCTAACACCTAAGTGTCTAGACTTCCCATTCTACATTTAGATATAAGCCTTTTCCAATGTAACGGCACTATCACAGCGGATAAAAATAGGTGTTATAGGTTTGGACCATAATGGAATCTTAAAGATCAGGTTTCTCAACCATTCGGCTTCCTTACCAGTAACTGCTAAAGCCATAAATTCAGATTCCATTGTTTAGCTGGTGATGCAAGTTTGCTTCTTGGATGCCCAAGAAATTGCACCTCCACCAAGCATGAATACCCAACCACTAGCAGACGAATTGTCTTCAGTATTGCTGATCCAGCTTGTATTAGTGTATCCTTCTAAAACTGAAGGATAGCCCATATATGTCAAACTATAATATATAGTTTTCTTCAAATACTTCAGTACTGATGACATCAAATAACGTCACTTTTATAGCATCATTTATCCTATGTAAATAACCCATTTAGTTTAATTATTGCAAAGAATTGTTACTTAATCGTTTGTATTTAAGAATTGCAGTAATTATGGAGTACTTGGTGAAGATTAGCAAAAAGGCACGCATTCTGGAGCTTAAACGAATACATTTAAAGATTACTGTTCTAACAACTAATACGCCGTATCCATCAAGGAAGATACGGCGTATCTATGCCTACACTTCATAAAAGACCACAAAGGAAACAAGACCAATACGCCGTATCCAGGGAAAACCAATACGCCATATTCAAGATATGGAAATAAAATATTTTAGAAGATATCAAACGTGGTCCCTACTCTAAGAAACCCACAATACGCCGTATCGAAGCCTTTCGATACGCCGTATCGACGTTTTTCGAGACCTTATAAATAAAAAACTCAAAAACGAGTTTTAAGTGTGCTAAATCATATTACGAAACCTAAAACCATAATAGTCAATATTTCAGAGGAATAAGAAGAGCAGAAGAGGTCTTGCAACGTAATTAATTCCATAGGAAACAACTTGTAATCTCCTATACTGTTGTAATCGTTTAATTTTTGCTATCATTCGTTAACTCGGTTAGTTTACCTTGGCTAAATTATTACTTTTGTATTGATTATGACATTTGAAGGCTAATACCTTCGGGTATTAGCTATTATTATGAAGATCTGAATGTTTGGATGTTTATCGCTCTATTGCTTAATTTATATCGTGAATGCTTGTTTTATGTTTATCATTTTATACTTGTTTTACGTGCTTTTTTATATGCGCCCTAGAAATCATTCAACTAGATCTAGTGATAACGCACCTAAGTAATCTAGATGGCCTAGATGGCTCTTCCTCAAGTGATATAATACAATCTAGACCAATAGATCACGAATAATAACCTTTTTTTTTTTTGCCCTTAATGTGAGCTTAGTTGGACCGGCAGGTGACCATGGATCAACGAGTATGTTTCATCGATTAACTATTAAAGACTTATTTAGTGGAACTACTATTGTATGAATTGCCTTTATGCAGTAAGGAGTAAAGACCTCTAAATAGGCTAGGGTTTAACAAGATCACCATTGCTTTAATACCTAAGATAGATTATAATAAGCAAATAAGGATGCTTTATGCGGATACATTTAATTGTGACTGAATTCTTCGTATCTAGGTCTTAGGAAGAAGTACCGCCTAAGTCTTAAGAATGATATGCTGCCTCGAGATAAGTAATCATTGCACTAAATAAACAAATCAATATTCTGATTGGATTAATAATGGTTAATACAGTTTTCTTATATTTGGCTAGACCGCTCTTTTATCTTCTGTAAATTTGCTTGTGTGTGTTTTAGTGTCTTAAGTTGATTTTAGTCACCACAAAACCCTTGCTAGTCTATCAGGCTAAAAACCCCCTTATTTGTTAGATTTAGGATTAACATAGGTTTAGCATAGGTTTAACATATAATAGAATTAACTTAGTTTAGATAACCAAAATATAAATAAATTGAAAGATTGTTTCTCGCTCTTTGATGATCGACACCTTAAACTTTACGCACACTTCTAAGAAATTGGGCTGCAAACTTAGGAAAAATATGTCCATTAGATGTGTCTGTGGCCAATGGGAATGTTATGACAAACCTGTATGAATGTAAGGACTTCACTTGGGTATTTCAAGGGGTAAACTATGTTAGATATTATAAAAAGACTCGGC
Source organism: Tanacetum coccineum (assembly GCA_026074375.1). Lineage (NCBI taxonomy): Eukaryota > Viridiplantae > Streptophyta > Magnoliopsida > Asterales > Asteraceae > Tanacetum > Tanacetum coccineum. The sequence continues at coordinate 150,766 of BQNB010000836.1, forward strand.
CACCCCGTGTATTTTACCGTTTATTATAGCTCGTAGTTGATAGTTAATCGTATGACATTCGGTATTGGGCCAGGTAATTAAACCCAACGTGTAACCCCATGCCAAGGCCTTTGGCCGGTTTTGTAAGATCCTATATAAACCTCTACCATGCCATGGATGAGGTGGTTAGTCATTTCATTATACAAGTCACATTTTCTTTTACTAGAAAGTTTTCTCTCTCTAGGTTCGGCTAACCCATCAATCTTCCATTGTGTTATGATTTCCAATATCCTACAATTGGTATCAGAGCACATGGGATGATTAGCTAGATTGTGTGTGCGTTTTCTTGGTTAGTTTAGATCAAAAGTTGGGTTTTTGAAGGTTTATAGTCTTGTTCTTGGTTCTCTTTGATCTTGACATTTGTGATGTTAGAGTTCATATTTTTATAGTTGCTATAGCCTTCTAGTACCAAGTTGTGCAAAAGAAAGCAAGCAAAAACATTCAAAAGGGTAATTTTTAGGCATTTTTAGGTTAAAATACAAGTTTTTCTAGCTAGCGAGTTAAGGCACTGTTTGAAGATCTTCGTTGTGAGTTGTGGTATTGTTCTGGCGAGTTGTCAGACTAGTACACTAGTTGTTAGGTCGTACTGTGTCAGCGACTTGTATTTTTGTGCAGGTTGACTTTTTGTGTAGGTAGCGACTTGAGGTAGCGAGTTGACTTTTATTGCAGTTAGCGAGTTGAGGCCAACGAGTTACAGGTTATCTGAAGACTATTTTCTAGCGACTTGAGAACAGAAACTCTGTCCATTTGATTTCTTGTTAGCGAGTTGTCAAGGCTTCTTCATAGCGAGTTGAGGCCAGCGAGTTACAGGTTATCTGAAGACCATTTTCTAGCGACTTGAGAAAAGAAACTCTGTCCATTTGATTTCTTGTTAGCGAGTTGTCAAGTCTCTTCACAGCGAGTTAGAGGGTAGCGAGTTGTGAAATTTTGGACTTTTAGACTTTTGGACTAAATTCAACCTGTAATCTTAACAAACTTGTACAACAACTCACCATTTCAAACAATCAATCACCACTTTTAACATACAATCACTAATCATTGTTCGATCAACTTAAATCATTTCACAATCAATTAAGATGGCTAATCTTTCGGAAGATATCCAATGTGCCGGTTCCGATACCCGACCACCTATGCTTGATAGGACTGACTTTGCATCATGGCAACAACGTATTCGATTGTATTGTCGGGGTAAAGAGAATGGGGTGAAAATTCTGAAGTCGATTGATGAAGGACCTTTTCAGATGGGAACTATTAGAGACACAATTGCTGAAGGAACAGAAGGTGCCCAACAACTAGGTCCCGAACGAGCTCGAGTCTATTCGGACCTTTCACCTGAGGATAAGGATAGGTATAATGCTGACATTCGGGCAACAAACATCCTACTTCAAGGGTTACCAAAAGACATCTACACTCTCATCAATCATTACACTGAAGCAAAAGACATTTGGATAATGTGAAGATGCTCCTCGAAGGTTCGGAACTAACAAAAGAAGATTGAGAATCACAACTGTATGATGACTTTGAACACTTCCGTCAGAACAAAGGAGAAACCATTCACGACTATTATGTCTGGTTTGCCAAGCTCATCAAAGACATGCGGAACATCAAGATGACCATGTCCAGAATGCAGTTGAACTCAAAGTTTGTTAATAACATGTTACTTGAATGGGGTAGATTTGTAACAGCAGTGAAACTGAACAGAGGTTTGAGGGACTCCAACTATGATCAGTTGTATGCTTATCTGAAGCAACACGAGGCACATGCCAATGAGAACAAAATGATGTTGGAACGATTCACTCAACCCAATGTTGATCATCTAGCCTTGATGTCCAATGTTTCACATCATCAGTACTACTCACAATCATCTACCACTCCACCATCCACACATTTTCAACCACACTTTGCTGACAACACTCAACTTGACTTAAGACTCTCACCAACGGATAACTTAATTGAGAACTTAACCAACAAACTTGCCCTACTTGCCCATTTTATAAAACATACCTTCCTCAAACCAACAATCAACTCATAACTTCATCAAATGCAAGGAACCAAGCCACAGTTCAAGACGGCAAGGTTGTTGTTCAAAATTTTCAGGGTCGACAGAATAAAGGACAAGGGAACAATGCAAGGTGTACAGGTGCAGCAGGTTATGGGGGAGCTCAAAACAGATTTGGGAATGGTACAGGCGCAGCTGGTTATGGGGGAGCTCAGAAAAGAGTTGGGAATGCAAATCCAGGTCAAGCAAGGCAAATTAAATGTTACAACTGCAACGGTATATACCACATTGCAAGAAACTGCACTCAGTCCAAGCGTCCACAGAACTCAGAATACTTCAAAGACAAGATGATGCTGATGTAAGCTCAGGAGAATGGAGCAGCATTGGATGAAGAACAATTGTTGTTTATTGCAGGTGGACAAGACAATGCAGTTAATGAAGATGTAGATGAGCAACCAGTTCAAGATTTAGCACTCACTGTGTATAATGTGTTTCAAGATGATGATTGTGATGCATTTGTTTCTGATGTTGATGAGGCTCCTACTGCACAGACTATGTTCATGGAAAATCTATCATCCGCATATCCTGTTTATGATGAAGCCGGTCCGTCTTATAATTCGGACATTCTATCTAAGGTACACGATAATGATCACTATCAGGATGTTGTTTGTGAACATCATGAAGTACACGAGATGCATGACGATGTACAACCAAACTACGTTGTTGACTTACATGCTGATTATACGAGTGATAGTAATATGATTCCATATGATCAGTATGTAAAGGACAATGCAGTGCTAGTTGTACAAAGTAATGTATCTTATGTACCAAATGATGCATACATGATGATATTAAATGATATGCATGAACAGCCTGCCCAATATGCCTCTGTAACAACACAGAACAATGTTGTTGATAAATCATTGAATGCTGAACTTGCGACATATAAGGAACAAGTTGAACTGTATGAAAGATGGGCCAAGTTTGAATTAACAGAAAGAGAACAAAAGATTGATGAATAATTAAGAATAGTTATCACTGACCGTAATATTAAGGAAGAAAAATCAAAAAGGGAACTTCATTCTTTAAAACTGCAACTTACCTCTACCATTAACCATAACAAGTCAATGGTAGAAGAAGTTACATCTTTGAAAAAGAATTTTAAACAGAAAGAAAATAAATACCTTGAAGAATTTTTGGACATGAAAGCTTTAAAAGAAAAGGTCGAGGATGAATTATACAAACAAGACCAGTCTCTTCAAACAATCCACATGTTGTGTAAACCAAAGCCCTATTATGACGAACATAGAAAGGTAGCTATTGGCTACAAGAACCCTTTATGTCTCACCTGTGCAAAGCAAGTTCAGTCTGCCCTATATAATGGTCATGAAATCATCAAAACCAATCATGTCCCGGCCATATTGCACAACTCAGAGGATACCCTAGAGATAGCCGAATCACTAGGAAGAAAATGAATGAAAAAATAAAAGACCCAGAGTATGTGAAAAAGAAGGTTAAGATTGCACCACATGATTACTCGAAAGAGAATTATTTAGCAACCCTCACACCAAAGACAATTGACCCCTGAGTAGATATTTTGGTCTAAGGATCTCATCAAGATAAAAGCAGAAGCTCTCAAAGAGCAGACCCCAACTTCAAGACCAATTAAAGCGTTAACGGTGCACCCTCCCAATATACCTGCAACGCTCGTCCCCAAGGTGCTTCCAACAAAGAGTCAAGTAAAAATTAACATTTTTGCACTAATACAACTTTTTTCTGACTTTGAAAAAACCAGTGAAAGGAGAATTACACCAACGGGCTCACTAAAGGGGAAAGGGGTTTTGAACAAACCAATGAATGCTATCTCACCGAAGTTATTCCATTTTTTAAAACACTTAAAGAACATTTTGAGGATATTCAAAAGGCTCTCACTAAGGAAGTCAAAGAAATGAAAGAAAATTTTAAAGAGTTAGAAGCTGAGGTTGACCAAAATGTTGTGAATAGAAAGTATGATGAGACTGAGCGGAAAAATCTCCTCATTGCAAATGACAATTTAATTGCTAATTGCTTGTCCAAAAATGTGTTTTATATTGCAACAAATTCTGAGCTCACTATATCTAGATTCACTGAAATGCATGATGCCCACACTGTTGTTCAAGCACGTTGTCTAGAACTTGAAGCAGAGCTTTCTAAATTACATGATAAGGT